>CAUYSK010128754.1:0-12838 GCA_963575035.1 Avahi laniger
CTGGGAGGCCGAGGCGGGCGGATTGTTTGAGCTCAGGAGTTCGAGACCAGCCTGAGCAAGAGCGAGACCCCGTCTCTACCAAAAATAGAAAGAAATTAACTGGACACCTAAAAATATACAGAAAAAAATTAGCCGGGCATGGTGGCACATGCCTGTAGTTCCAGCTACTTGGGCGGCTGAGGCAGTAGGATTGCTTGAGACCAGGAGTCTGAGGTTGCTGTGAGCTAGGCTGATGCCACGGTACTCACTCTAGCCAGGGCAACAGAGTGACACTCTGTCTCAAAAAAAAAAAAAAAAAGGCAGAATATCCCAGTTATCTGAAAAAGGCTATTAAAATACTCCCTTTTCCAACTGCATTTCTCATTAAGTTTGTCTTGGACCAAAAACTTTGAGATTTGCTGGTTAATTGTGGGAGGGAGGTGGAGGGAGTATGAAAGTGAGTTTTTTTGTTTTTTAAGACAGTCTCGCTTTGTTGCCCGGGCTAGAGTGAGTGCCGTGGCATCAGCCTAGCTCACAGCAACCTCAAACTCTTGGGCTTAAGTGAACCTCTTGCCTCAGCCTTCCAAGTAGCTGAGACAACAGGCGTGAGCCACCATGCCTGGCTAATTTTTTGTTTCTATTTTTAATTGACTGGCTAATTTTTTTTTCTTTCTATTTTTAGTAGAGAGGGGGTCTCACTCTTGCTTAGGCTGGTCTCGAACTCCTGACCTCAAGCGATCCTCTTGCCTCGGCCTCGAACGTGAGTTTTTATTTAGAACAAAAAGAGAAATAATAAATCACACATTTTAAAAAGCTGACACAGTGAACAACATAAAAACCCAGGAAAATAAAATGATTTTATGAATTTGACACATCTCTAATATTTTTATCCCATTATGTTTGCATAGCTGACACACAAAAACCTGTGGATATTTAATGTATACAACTTGATGTGTTTGGAGATAAGTGTACACCTGTGAAATCATCATCACTATAAATGCCATAAACTTATCACCTCCAAAAGTTTCCTCTCACCTCCTTTGTTCTTTTCGTGTTTTGTTTTGTTTTGTTTTGTTTTTTCATCTCCTATTAAGAGAACATAGGTCTATACTCTTAACCAAATTTTTAAGAATTCAATATAATATGGTTAATAATAGGCCCTATTTTGTATAGTATATCTCCAGAACTTACTATTATTATTACATTACAGAAACTCTATGCCCTTTAACCAAAACCTTCCCATTTCCCTTCTCCCTAGCCTCTGGCAATCACCATTCTACTCTCTGGTTCTATGATTATTTTAGATTACACATATGAGATCGTTCAGTGTTTGTTTTTCTGGGTCTGGCTTATTACACTTAACAAATGTCCTCCAGGTCATCCACATTGTCCAGGATTTCCTTCATTCTCTAAGGCCAAATATTAATAATATTCCACTGTATGTATATACTACATTTTCTTAATCCATTCATCTGTAGATAGGCATTTAGATTGTTTCTATGTCTTGGCTATTGTGAATAATGCTGCAAAGACCATCAGAAGGCAGATACCTCTTTGAGATCCAGATTTCAGTTCTTCTGGATAGGCACCCCAGAGTATGACTGCTGAATCAAATGGTAGTTTTATTTTTAATTTTTTGAGGACTCTCCATATTTTCCATAGCAGCTGCACCAAATTACATTCCCACCAACAGTGTACAAGGGTTCCCCTTTCTCTCCATCCTCACCAGCACTTGTTGTGAGATCCACTGTCTTAAAAAAAGAAATACACATTCTATTTATTGGTAGGATGATCTGACCATGTAAATAATTAAAAACTGGAAATTATTAACTGAAATATCTACATTTTTAGGGATTATAAATATGAATTAAAAGCAAAATCTAGAATCAATTTTCATGTACAGTATTCTGAAAGATAGACCTAAAATCCTTTTTTAAGCATTCTAGTTAACAAGTTGTTAATTTCTCTTAAAAGGATAATATATTTAACTTATTGTAATGTGGGTAGGATTTTCCCTGAATGATAGGGTATGTACACAGACCACTGGAAGTTTGTAGAGACAAATTTACATTTTTTTTAATTTTCTTTATTGCAGTTTGATCAAAATTACACATTTCATAATTGCTGAGTGTTTGGCTACCCACTTCCATTAGTTATATTTCTGCTTTCACTGGTACTTTCTGTTTGATTTTTTTATTGTTTTCATTTCTTCACTGTATTCAGTTTCCAGTGGAAAAAACGCAAAAGAAGGTAAGATTTCCTAGACCTTGAATCTTGAAAGTTAATTTAGGACAGGTAGTTCTGTAAGCCATGAAGCTGGTGTAGGGCTAGTTTTAAAGAGCAGGAGGAGGTTAGCTACTTTAGCAGCAAAAGCTTCAATAAATCAGCCTTTCTAAATTTGAATGTTTCCATGTGAATTTGAAACCTAAAACTAGTTTACACTTAGTAACAGATTCTTTTAAGATTGTTGATTTTAGATACTTTCTGCCTCTTTTAAATTCACAAACTGGCCATTGTCATTTTAGGAAATGACAGTGGCTTTGTTTTAAATGTTGATGGGGAAAGCGTAGGGAATATAATGAATGCTGTTTTCTAGGGCTTTTGTAGCTCTTCTCTTCTGGAGTAAGGCCAGGACATGGGGGGTATAGAGCACAACTTTGGCTTTCCAGACTAGTTTACTAGCACAATTCCTGAGAGTTAGAGAAAACGAGAAAGGTCAGAAAATCTAGAAGGCGATTCTTGTCATCACCATCATTACCAAGAAAAATTAGGGTTATTGTTTCCTATTATCGCTTATGAGGTGAACTGAGAATTTTTCTCATCAACCTATCACTTTGTTTTTTAATCCTCTCATCACTTTTAGGCAATAATGGCTAAGCTGATAGGAAGGCTACTGTGCACATTGTTAGGATTAAAATCTTAAACTTTAGTCCCTTTTAGCCTCTGGACTTTAGCATACAAAGAATGCATGTGCTCTCTTTTCTCAATGAGACTGAATGCTGTGAAAGGGAGCCTGCTCTAGTAATATACTTTTTGAATGGGCTCTTCTGTTTATAGCTGAGACTTGCTATAAAGTTTAAAAGGAAATAATGTGCTTAATGATATTACTGATTTTTTTCCTATTATGTACCATCAGAATTTTTAAGTAAATAGGGATAACCATTTGTCAGATGGTGGCAGAATTGTGTTGAATCTTTGTCTGGTTTTTTGAAGTGTTCTTTTTTTCAAAATTATTTTGAATACTCTTATTTCTTACACTTTCTGCTTATTTTTCCTTTTGAGTCTTTTTAAAGCTTCTTGAAGTTTTAGATCTAATTTTGACACTATGGAATGAGGTATTGTTAACTTGATGAGGCAAGTCTTAGTGACTAAAAATTTTAACTGCTTTAATTGGGACAAATCATAGCTGGCAGCTAAGATCACAGTTTAATCACGTCCAGCACGTATTAGCTGTTCCAGTCAGAGCTTGATGTGTTAAACAGCTCTACTGTCTGTGTGTGGGTGTCGTTCTGTATGTGTAAATATTCTAAGATGAATTAATCTTTTTAGTGATTCTTCGATTGAAAACTTTCAAATGTTCTGTTTTTTTTTGTTTTTTGAGACAGAGTCTCACTTTGTTGCCCTGGCTAGAGTGAGTGCTGTGGCATCAGCCTAGCTCACAGCAACCTCAGACTCCTGGGCTCAGGCAATCCTCCTGCCTCAGCCTCCCAAGTAGCTGGGACTACAGGCATGCGCCACCATGCCCGGCTAATTTTTTCTATATATTTTTAGCTGTCCAGTTAATTTCTATTTTCTCGCTCTTGCTCAGGCTGGTCTCGAACTCCTGAGCTCAAACAATCTGCACGCCTCGGCCTCCCAGAGTGCTAGGATTACAGGCGTGAGCTACCGCGCCCAGCCCAAATGTTCTGTTTTTTTTTGGACTTTAGATGAAGGAAAAACTAACAAAATTCATGCATGAAGACATTCTATTTAACATAATTTTAGAATCCATGCTGTTTGCATTAGCAGAACTGAACTGTTAAATGGCTTTTTATTATATTCATTCCAGTAAAAATTTTAGGAAGCGTTAACTTGTAAATATTTTTATCTTACCTGAATCATAGGACAAAAATCTTTACTCTTTAAGCTGGATTATATTTTTTAGGAAATTATTCTCCAGATCCTCAGAGTGAGATGTAATCTTAACTTAAAATCATCTCTCCTGAGAATGGGTACCTGAGATGTTCTACTTCCCCCTTTCCAGCTGGCCTTATCCAAAAGACCTTCCTCCCCACTACAAAAGAAAGATGCATCTCTCATTCATCCCATTTCTTCCTGTGATTCACTGCCCCAGGCAGCCGTGGACCCAAAGGAAGGGAAAATTAAGAGAGAGTCCCATGACAGAAATCCAAAGGTCAGAAATATTGGAGAGGACATGACCTTACTCCATTTGGACAGCAAACTTCTGCCTTCTCTGTTGGAATTAGTGTTAGAAAAATGAGGTAATTATCACAGAGATGTGTATCAACACATTTATTTCAATTAAAATGAAGAGTGATTTTGTTTGATAGAAATCTATTTTACTTGATTGGTTTGAACATGAGGACTGGCCAATTAGGTTATATGGTAGGTATTTTTCATAAATTGAATTGGTTTAATCTTTAGTGCCAGACACAGCTAAGGAGAGAGCCAGAAGAAACCATCCAGAATGAATTACACAGAAACAAAAGGATGGAAAACATAGAAGAGAGAGTAAGAAAGTAGATACCATGGGAAGGTTCAACCCACATCCAAGTGGAGTCTCAGGAGTGAGAAGAGAGAATGGGGAAGAAGCAATGTTTGAAGACATAGTAGCTCAGAATTTTTCAAGATTGATGAGAAGTTTGTTTTGTCAGCATGATTATCTGTTAGTCCTATAATCTGTATTTTCTGAATAGTTGCTTTTTAAGATGTTTCTTGTTTCCTCAAACTGAGAATTCTTATTATTTATCAAATCTGTAATATCCGTAGCCATTAACCCTTGAAAATTGCTTCCTCTTCACTCTCTATTCTCTTCTTACAAAGTCCCATTAGATAGATGTCAGATCCTCCCATTCTAAAACATCTTCTCTTATAGCTTCAGAGTGAAGCATTCCCTTTCTGCTGAATTCTGCTTAATTTCTTTAAACCTGTTCCTCAGGTTTACTGATTCTCTATCCAGACACATCCAATCTGCTAGTTAACCTGTTATTAATTTCATTAACTGTACTTTTCATTTCTAGAAGTTCTGTTTCAAATTGACTAATCTTTTTTGATTGTATCTTGGTATTTTGCTAATGTTTTAAATGCCTTATTTCATACCTATAGTCATTTAAATATTCATATTCCAATATCTGTAATGCTTGAGTACCTAATCTGACTGTGTTAGATTGGCTTTATTCATGGCCTTTGTCTGTGGGAAATCTTTGCTAGCAAAATCAAACATGATATATCTTTGGAAGAACAACAAAGGTTTCCCACAGATGATCTTCCATGCATGAGCTCCCAGCTGGCCTGAACTTATGAATTCTCAAAAGAGAGAGTCTTCTGTCTTCTTTGCTACCTCTTCTTTGTCTTCTTCCTCTTTCTTTTAACCATGCAGATAAAGACAGAAAAATTTGCCTACCATCTCCTTTTACTTCTGTATTGTCTCCTTGTGTCACAGAACAGATTTTATCCCCCTCGTTACTGTCCTTGAACTTTTTTGTTTTTGATCAGCCTTAATGAGATATAATTTATATACAATAAAATTCACCAATTGTAAATGTACAGCTTGATGAGTAATTACTGTCACCATAATGATAATAGAGCATTTCCATCACCCAAAAGTCCTTTCATGCCCCTTTGCAGTGAGTCTCCTCTTCCCAACCGCTGGTGGCCACTGATCTGTTTTCTCACATCCAAGTACTAACCAGGCCCATCCCTGCTGAGCTTCTGAGATGAGATCCAGCACATTCTCATCTCTGGCCTGTATTTATTGCTGTAATATAATCTGAGTGAAAGTAACCTGAAATGGACATGCTAATATACAATATGAGTTTTAATATGGGGTGGAAGTTGGGTTAAATAAATCAAAGGAAAGCTTCATGAGAAAACAGATAAGCTACCACCAAACATTCACTCCCATCTGCTCCTTACTAATAATCTAACAGAAAGTTTCATTTTCTAACCATGGTATTTATTAGTACTAGGTGACTTTAAGAAAAAGGGATAATTTTTGATTTCAAACTACCGTCTTTTGATATCTTAATTCAAATTTGTGAATTTTAACAGTATTGGTTAGTTATTTGTCTTTCTTGTCATATAATGGAGAAAAATACCAAGAATCTAAGTAATTAGATAAAAGGAAACTTTTCTGAGACAGTGTTTTAGCCCATTAAATGAAAATCTTATGTGTTCAGAATTAACTTCTATTTTGTAAATTGCTACATATCTAGTGAGTCAGGTACTATTTCATAATACTTTAATTCAGCCATAAATAAGAAAAAGTAAAAAGAAAGTAAGTATTGAAGAATACATTTTGGGAAAGGGGGAAAAACTTATAATGGCTGTATTAAAACCTGACATGTTTATGTGTTACATGAATTTTACAAGAAGATAAGTCAAGTGAGGCATTTAGTTACCTACAGTAAGTTAAGGAATTGTGATATTGACTGCCAAAACAAGTAGGCTTATCAAAGTACAAAGGCTACATTTACTGAAAAGGATTTATTTCAGTTGTGGTTTCCTAAGTAGTGAGAATCTATTTTCATTTAAGCTACAGAAAAATTATACGCAATACCATGACTCCAAGATTTTTATGGATAACGTCTTTAGAAGGTAATTTCAGCCGGGAGCGGTGGCTCACGCCTGTAATCCTTGCACTCTGGGAGGCCGAGGCGGGCAGATCGTTTGAGCTCAGGAGTTTGAGACCAGCCTGAGCAAGAGCGAGACCCCGTCTCTACTAAAAAAAAAAATACAGAGAAATTAATCGGACAACTAAAAATACATAGAAAAAATTAGCCGGGCATGGTGGCGCATGCCTGTAGTCCCAGCTACTCAGGAGGCTGAGGCAAAAGGATTGCTTGAGCCCAGGTCTGAGGTTGCTGTGAGCTAGGCTAACGCCATGGCGCTCACGCTAGTCCGGGCAACACAGACTCTGTCTCAAAAAAAAAAAAAAAAAGGTAATTCATATCACAGAACACTATGGGACAAGATACGTGGAGGTTTGTTTCCCACACACCAAGCAATTCTCCAACAGACACCAAATTGTATGTATCCAGTAATTCAACACAATTCTGAACTTATCCACCTGGAGGTAGAGTCAGATACCAGGTTAAGGGATCTGTTCCACATGACTGCCTCCCCCTTCACACGCCAGTCATAAGTGGTAGGTTGTCACCTGTACTTCTGACTGACCAGCTATAAATCGGGATTCCTGCTACCCACTCTTTGGATTTGATTAATTTGCTAGGAAGGCTCACAGAACTTGGGGAAATATGGTTACCAGTTTATTATAAAGGATACATATGAATAGCTAGCTAAAGAGGTGAAGAGGTACATAGGGTGAGATTTGAAAGAGTCCCCAACTGCATGAGCTTCTTCCCCTATAGAGTGTACCATCCTCCCTGCACATGGATTCAATTGATTCAAGAGTTGTTCTCTTTGTTGTTTTGTTTTTGAGATGGCATCTCGCTGTGTTGCCTGGGCTAAAGTGCAGTGGCATCATCATAGCTCACAGCAACCTAAAACTCCTGGGCTCAAGTGATCCTCCTGTCTTCGCCTCCTAAGTAGCTGGGACTACAGGCATGCACGGCTACGTCCGGCTAATTTTTCTGTTTTTTGTAGAGACAGGGTCTCGCTCTTGCTCAGGCTGGTCTCAAACTCTTGGCCTCAAGCCATCCTCTTGCCTTGGCCACCTCACCCAGCCCTGTTGGAGAGTTTTTATAGAGCTTAATTTCCAACTTCCACCACCCCCTTCTTGGAGATGGGTAAATGGGGCTGAAGTTTCCATCCTCTAATTACTTGGTCCTTCTAGTGACTGAAACTAAAGGACCTTACCTAGGGACCTTACCTGAAGTCAACCTCTTTAGCATAAACTCAAGTGTGATAAAAGGGCTTGTTATGAACAAAAGACATTTCTATCGCTTAGGAAACTCCAAGGGTTTTAGGAGTTCTGTGCAAAAACCAAATACTATAAAAAAAGAAGCTCCTATCACTTTTATCACTCAGGAAATTATAAGGGATTTAGGAGCTCTGTGCCAAGAATTAGAGATGAAAGACCAAAAAATATGTATTTATTACTTCACAGAAGGCTTTTTTTGCTAATATACTATTTTAATTTTATATCTTTCAGATATTTGGATTTGAACTGCATTTTGGAATTCATCTACACTTAAAATGCCACCGGCAATTGGAGGTCCAGTTGGATACACCCCTCCAGATGGAGGCTGGGGGTGGGCAGTGGTAGTTGGAGCTTTCATTTCCATCGGCTTCTCTTATGCATTTCCCAAATCTATTACTGTCTTCTTCAAAGAGATCGAAGGTATATTCCATGCTACCACCAGCGAAGTGTCATGGATATCCTCCATCATGTTGGCTGTTATGTATGGTGGAGGTAAGTACCCATTAAAGCCTGCTATTTTAATTTTCATTAAGCAGCCAGGATCTCTGTATTATATAACTTTTTAAAAAAAACTTATTCAGTGAGATGTTTTGAGTGTTATTTCTCAAAGTTTTGTGTTTAGAGTCATATTTTTCATTTTTGATAACAATGGCAACTCTTGTGCTGTTTGTTCCACTGTAGTATTCCAAAACAGAGATGAGAAATGTGAGGAGCCCTGATTTGCTTCAACTCAAGTATCATTGAGCTGAAAGAACTCTCATAAAAATGATGTGTGCACAACTAGTTTTTCTTGCTCTCTGCTAGATTCTTGAAATGTAAACATAAATATAGATTTTTAAAAATTGATATTGGAAGAATTAAAACAAATCAGGCTAACTAAATAGCATGGTTCAGAGTCCGAGGTAAAATGTTTTTTTTTTTTTTTTTTTTTTGAGACAGAGTCTCACTCTGTTGCCAGGGCTAGAATGCCATGACATCATCCTAGCTCACAGCAACCTCAAACTCTCAAGCGATCCTCTTGCCTCAGCCTCCCGAGTAGCTGGGACTATAGGCACGCGCCACCATGCTTGGCTAATTTTTTCTATTTTTAGTTGTTTGGCTAATTTCTTTCTATTATTAGTAGAGATGGGGTCTCATTCTTGCTCAGGCTGGTCTCGAACTCCTGAGCTCAAGCAGTCCTCCCGCCTCAGCCTCCCAGAGTGCTAGGATTACAGAATGCTAGGATTACAGGCGTGAGCCACTGCACCTGGCTGGTAAAATCTTTATATACTGTTAAAATTAAAGAACTGAGTAAAACCTCCCCCCTCTTCCTTGTGATTTTGTGAGTCCTTAAAAGCATTTCAGCTGCACTCTAAACTTAAGTTTTATCATTTATTTTCCTTCTGTTTCTTTGGCATGTTGTGAAGGAAACGTAAAGAGTAAGTTGCTCACTTAACATCATTTAAAATACTGTTTGTTTGACCTTGGGATATCAAACCACAATTTAACATGTAAAAGTCAAATCTTATCATAATACTGTTTCCTTTTTTTTTTTTTTTCTGGTGAGACAGAGTCTCGTTTTGTTGCCCCAGGTAGAGTGCAATAGCATGATCCTAGCTCACTGCAACCTCAAACTCCTGGGCTCAGGCGATCCTCCTGCCTCAGCCTCCCGTGTAGCCGAGACTGCAGGCATGTACCACCACACCTGGCTAATTTTTTCTATTTTTGGTAGAGACAGGGTCTCACTCTTGTTTAGGCTGCTCTCAAACTCCTTAGCTCAGGCAATCCTCCTGCTTGGCCTCCCAGAGTGCTAGGATTACAGTTGTGAGCCACCACACCTGGCCATCCTATCATAATACTTAAAATATTAATATATAGTTGGGTAGCTCACAGAGATTCCAAAGCCAAACGTATTCATTTACTGGGATTGTCAGTGTCTCATGTTGCTTATTTAGCCAAGCTTTCACTTCCATTAATCTTGGTGGCAGTTTTACATACGAGATTATTCTCATATCTAGCTCTTTAATAGCTAATATAAGGATTCTGCATTTCCACTGTAAATAAATAAGGATGCTAAGATTCAGCCAATATGTTTTGAGCCCTATTAACATATTCAGCACTGAGCTAGGTCTTATCAGTGATAGAGAACACTGATCCTGATCCCTTCCTTTGAGAAATTTATTATCCTTTTGAGACAATAATATAAACTCATGAAATAGGAATAAGTAGTTGAAATCATAATTTAATTAAACATAATTAAATTGCAGAGAAGAAACATAACTGGTTTCTTTGGAGAGAGAAACTAGGTGGCTGGGAGCAAGAATGGGAAGACTTATTTTTCTCTACTGTATATCTTTTTGTGCCTTTTACATTTTGAACATAGGCCTGTTCTGTCTATTAAATGCATTTTTAAAGAACCTAAGTGCTAAATTTCAGTATTTTTTTTTTTTGATAGGTTCAGAAAAATCATGAGAGACTTGGGACATTATCTAGATTCTGAGAGCCAGTAATTTTGCAGGCTTTGAACTCCAATCTGCCAGGATTTCTGATCAGGTTTTGACTGTCATGGCTTGAAGAAATTGGTATGAGAGGTACTCAGGTGCTCAGTGTATATTTTTTTTCTTTTTTTTTTTTTGAGACAGTCTTACTCTGTTGCCCCGGCTAGAGTGCAATGGCATCATCATAGCTCACTGCAACCTCAAAGTCTTTAGCTCAAGTGATCCTTCTGCCTCAGCCTCCCAAGTTGCTAGGACTACAGGTCTGCATTACCACGGCTGGCTAAGTTTTTCTATTTTTGGTAGAGACAGGGTCTCGCTCTTGCTCAGGCTGGTCTTGAACTCCTGACCTCAAGCGATCCTCCCGCCTTGTCCTCTCAGACTGCTAGGATTACAAGCGTGGGCCACCACACCCAGCTTCAGGGTATCCTTAAGCTGACTACAAACCAGAGATTCACATGTTGCAATTCTGTGCCGCCAAAGAGCTTGAGAGCCACTTGAGTTTTGCATCAAAAGTAAGTGATGTCAATTGTGCTAATTGCACATGACACTTTCCTTGAGGGAAACAGTTCTTTCTTTGTCCTTACCCAGTTAGTGAGGTAACTAGCATTTTTCTCTGAGTTTGTGTTACAATAGGCCTATAAACAGTACCACTTATATTTTTAATGATAGCTAATTAGGGCCATCCTTCCAGAAATAACTCTAAATGACAAATTGCCTATCATGAGACTTGTTGCAGAATTTTTGCTAAATGGGTTATTTTGTTTTGATTGGCTTCTAAGTAGTATGTCCCCTAAGAATTTTCATCACTTTTACAATTGTCATAATCCTTTAACTTGTGTACTTTTAGACCACACTCTGAACACTAATAATATGTTTTGAGCTATGATTGGTTTCATTTTCTTTATTAGTGCTTTGGATCAGAGATATATAATTGATGATTTTTAGAGTATATTTTGGGGGGAGGAGAAATTAATTGCTTACTTTTTTTTTTTTTTTTTTCTTTGAGACAGAGTCTCACTCTGTTGCCCGGGCTAGAGTGCCATGGCGTCAGCCTAGCTCACAGGAACCTCAAACTCCTGAGCTCAAGTGGTCCTCCTGCCTCAGTCTCCCGAGTAGCTGGGACTACAGGCATGCGCCACTGCACCTGGCCTAATTGCTTACTTTTGGTTTGTTTTTCCTTTTTTTTTTTTTTAACATGAAAGTATAAATTTGTGTATTTTTAGTTCCACAGTGGTCATCTTAATACTCCTGGTTTGAAATTTCAAATATTGCAACATTTACAGCATTAACTTCTATTAATACATCACAGAATCAACAGTGTGGCAGTATCGATCTTTGTAATTCTGAATGTACAAAATCTCATGACTAATTTATATGGAAATATTTCATAAATATTCTTTTACTATTCAGTTCTTTCGTCTTATACAAACTGTAAAATCAAATTATTTTCAAATTAGCTGTGACCTAATATTTTCATTAAGGGACTGTCTTAGTCTGTTCAGGCTGCTATAACAAAATACCTTAGACTGGGTAATTTATAAACAACAGAAATTTATTGCTCACATTGGAGGCTGAAAAGTCCAAGGTCAAATTGCCAGCAGATTCACTCTCTGATAAGGGCTCATTCCTCATAGATGGTACCTTCTGTCTGTGTCCTCATATGGCAGAAGGGAAGAACAATTCCTTCAAGCCTCTTTTATAAAAGCACTGATTTCATTCGTGAGGGCTCCATCCTCATGACCTAATCACCCCCTAAAGTCCTTACCTCTTAATACTATTATATTGGGAGTTAGGTTTCAACATGTGAATTTTGGAGGGATAGAAACATTTCAGACCATAGCAGTGACTTAGAAGGTAGCAATAAATACTGTGTTATGCACATCCTGGGTTGAGCCTGAAGTCTCTCTTGGCAGCCAGTTCTTGATCTAGCACCTTAGAGAGACTGGGTCCTCTGAAATACATGGGTAAATCAAAAGCCTTAATTTCTTCCTGCATGCTCATTATATGTATATATACACACATATATCTATATCAATCTATACCTATATAGATGGGGAGGAGAGACAGTACAGGAAAGCACAAGCATGCACACTAGTATCATCATCCCTGCCAATATTTATTGAGGACCTACTAAACACTTCAAATATGTTAGTTCATTTTTTTTTTTTTTTTTTTTTGAGACAGAGTGTTGCTCTGTTGCCCAGGCTAGAGTGCCGTGGCGTCAGCCTAGCTCACAGCAACCTCAAACTCCTGGGTTCAAGCGATCCTACTGCCTCAGCCT
>CAUYSK010128755.1:0-11339 GCA_963575035.1 Avahi laniger
AACTTAGGCCCATTATCCAAAGTGAGGCACCACAAGAACAGAAGAACGGGATCCATTTGTACTCGCCATCAAATTGGTACTAACTGATCAACACTAGGGTGATCACATGGCAGAAATACTCTCTAGGGATTAGGGGGACGGCGGGGCAGGGGAGGGCAGATCTACAACTAAAGGACACGGGGAGCACTAAAGGGAGGGAAGGGCACGCCTTTAACCCGCATTTGGGTGAGGCAAAGACATAAAGTGTAACTAGAATGTTTGTACCCTCACAATACCTTGGAATAATAAATAAATAAATAAATAGAAGAAGAAGATCACCAGGCCCTCCCCAACAAAAAAAAAAAAAAAAAAAGAAAAGAGATAATGGCTGAGGATTTACAGAACTGCAGACAGACAGGAATTCTCCAATTGAGCATTCAGAATAAGTTTTAAGTCAGACTCTACCTTGACACATCCTGATGAAAATGCAGAACACCAAAACAACATATTAAATCTAGTCAGAGAGAAAAGGCTTATTAAAACAAAATAAAATTCTTAAGAGGATATCTTTCTTCCCCATGAAAAATTCAAAAGTGTGTATGTATTTGCATGCGTGTATAATGATTCATGACCTAATGAAAAAATGGTTCAACATTATCCAATGATACATTTAATTCATCAAAGTAACATATTAAAGAAAAGCCATATGTTCTTGCCAACATATATATAAACAATTTATAAAAGTCAGTACTCCTTTATAGAATCAGATATAGAAGAGAATGAGTTAGAAGATAACTCCTCTAACTACCCCAAACCTATAGCAAATAACACACTTAATGGTGAAATTAAAAATTATCCCCTTTACAAATAGGGAAATGATGAGGTTGTACATTACCCATGCTACTATTCATCAATATACTAGATTTAATAGTTGGCAAAAGAGATATAGCAATTAAAAGGAAGAAACAACCTGTAGATAATATGGTTGTTTACACAGAAAATCTAAATAATTATGAAGTATGTTCACCAAACATTCAGAATATTCAGCAAGTTTGTATTCCTATATATAAGCAACCAAATACCAGACTAGCATTTACAAAAGTGATAAAACTGTCAGCCATACGGCAAGAAATTTAGCAAAATAACTAGAGGAATTTATAAAACATGATATAATGATGAAAGAAGCACAGAAATAGAGAAAATTATTCAATTATTAGATGGAAATCACTAAAGACAGAAATGTACTAATTAAACCATAGATTCAATGCAATTTCAGTCAAAATCCCAAAGGAAATTTATGAAACATGAAAAGCTCACACTAAAGCTTAAGAAACACTGTTGATGGGCATGTAAATTAGTACAGCCACTATGGAAAACAGCATAGAGGTTCCTCAAAAAAACTAAAAATAAAACTACCATATGACCCAGTAATCCCACACTGTGTATATATCCAAAGAAGAAAAATTAATATACTGAAGAGATATCTGTTTACTGCAACAGTATTCACAATAGCAAAGATATAGAATCAATCTAAGTGTCTATCAATAAATGAATGGATAAAGAAAATGTGGTATTTGCACAAAATGGAAAATCCAGCCATAAAAATTAAATTCTTCGATTTTCAGCAACATGGATGGAACTGGAAGAAATTATGTTAAGTGAAGTAAGTAAGCCAAGCACAAAAAGACAAATGTCACACATTGTTACTCATATGTGGGAGCTAAAAAAATTGATCTCATGGAGGTAGAGTACAATGGATGGTTTTCATCAGAGTCTGGGATGGATAAGGGGCAGTGGGGATTAAGAGGGGTTGTGTGATGGATACAAAAATACAGTTAGAAAGAAAAAGATCTAGTGTTTTGTGGCACAATAAGGCAATTACAGTTAACATTTTGTTGTATATTTCAAAATAGTAGAAGAGAATATTTAGAATGTTTCCAACACAAAGAAATCATTAACATTTGAGATGCTGTTTATCTCAATTATCCAGATTTCACCATTAAACATTGCTTACATCAAAATATAACATGTATGCCGTAAATATGTATAACTATTAGGTAGCCATAAAAATTAAAAAATAAAAACGCTCAGTAAACAATAAAAAGTCAAGAATAGCAACATAAGAATAAGAAGGGGTTAACTCACCTGTGAAGTATCAAAATGCATTATATAGCTATAGTAAACAGAATTTTCTGGTAAATGGTTTTCATTATCAAGTTTAAAAAAAACCCTAGTTCTAAGAAAATTAATCAGTGTGATATAATTTGTGTAAAATATAAATGCATAAAATATGTTTTAATGCATTCATACATAATAAAAATATGAAAACTTCCAGTAAGATGAGGTACATCAACTTTCTGATAGTGGTCCATTCTGCAGAGAAAGAAAAGGGGAAATAAATGGGGTAGACTAGGATTTTTTTCATGGGTGCTCTCCTGTGCATTGTTAGGATATTTAATAGCATCCCTGGCTCTACCTATTAGATGACAGTAGCACCCATTTCCAAGTAATGACAATCAAAACTGTTTACAGAAATTGTCAAATGTCCCCTGGGGAGCAAAACTGCCTCAGCTGAGAAACACTGGAGTAGACTAAGTCTTTAGTATCAGTCTTCCAAAAGAGGGGAGTAGAAGGGAGAAGAAGAGATATTTGAAGGGGAAAAAAAAAAAAAAACAACTATAAAACAACATCTTCTGAATTGGGGAGGGGGCACGGATGTTATTTTGGGGCTTTTTTATTTGTTTGGACTTTTTTCATATTTTTAAAAATATAATCAGGTAATATAGCACTGTAGTTTAATTGTTAAGAGTGTCAGCTCTAGTTTCAGACTGCCCTGACTTGTAATTTGAGTTTTTAGTATTTATATGACTTTGTGTATTTTTTATTTTCTCCAAGTCTCAGTTTCCAAATCTGTAGCTGTGAAAATTAAATGAAATTACCCAAACATCTTAGCACAATATTTAATAAATAGTAGGTGCTCAAAATAAAGTTCTTCTATAACTGTAAATTAATATTGGCTTGTTCATAAAGTTATTATGGAAGTATTCATGATATATGGATAAAGAAGTCATTAAGTTGTCATTGTAGTCATAAGCATACCATAAAATATTTTATTTTTTAAAGAGTTGTCTGCAAAAGTGTGAATATGCCTAGAAATTAATTATTTAATTGGAAAAAACTGGAGCAAAAATAGCACACACACAAAAATCATTAAAGGATAAATACTGAAGAAGTCACAAGGCCAGATTCAAAGAACAATCTCTATTGTGATTCTTTTGATTTACGCCTCATGTTAAAAAAGACTCACTTGAGTTTAACAATATTTTATTTAGTTATGAAATATTACAATATGAGAAAATTCCTGCCACATGCTAGTAGATGCAAGACGTTCAGCATAAATTTAAAATTATAGAATTCATAAGATAACTTTAATTAGAATAAATTAACTATTTTTCTCAAGTCCTTATTTAGGTGTTAGAATAAGTTTAGAGCACAGAAAGTGTGAAAACGATGTTTGGTTTTAGAACGACATGCATAATAGACCTGTTTTTCAACATTTCTTAAGTATCTCATATGGCAACTCATTTATTCTCTAAAATCCAAGACAATGGTACCCTGAAATTAAATGTTTGTACTATTATTTGTTAAGATTCACATTACAAAGAGGGGAGATTTGGTGTTCAATAATTTATAATCATCTTTTGTAACTGCAGTCCACAAACCTTGACCTTCTTTAACATAGGATGTCTGGTAAACTCATTTCTGAGGCTGGATGGAGTACACGGACGCTAGCAGTGAGGAGCAGCAATGTGAGTGAAGGATCTACCTACAGGCTACTTTGGTCATCTGTTAACAAGGCTTAGAAGGAGCTTCTGGGAATCTTCACAATGTTTGGAATAACTCTGCTATGTACAGTAATAACCTTCTTTTGAACATTATCCAATGCCTGGAAGAACATAAGATGTTCAGAACTAGCTTTTTTCCTCTCTGCCTAGATGCCTAGAAAACTAATTTAACACATACCTTATATATCAAACCTAAATTTTTCACCTACTAAGAAGATAATCATCACTATAATTAGAATTCGATTTAGTCAAAACTATTTCAAAAAGTGACACATGGAGAAAATTTTTAAATACAAATGTTTAATACTATTTTTAAATAATTAAAAGTGAGTAAAGCAAGAGATTATATTGTGTATAAATTGAGTAGTTTATTCAATATATTAAGATTATTTCCATGTGTATAACCACAGAAATTTTACTTGTTATATCATACTACAATACCCAAAATTCTTTCAAGCACTTCAGATTGGCCTACACACCAATTTGGCATCTTTTGTGACCTGATCTGACACGTGTGGCCACATTAAATTCAAACAGCTGTATGTAATTTTGTCTGTTAATTAAACAAAAATTAGAAAGATGCAGAACACAGGATGTTTATCAGGGACAATAAAAGTACCTATGATTAAGAAAAAAAATTTCAAGTTGAAATAAGATCATGTCTCTCATATTCACATATCAGAAAGCACATCTAGATTCCCCCCAAAATTTGTGACATTGAAAAACCAACTTAGTTATAGTTGTGGAACTTCTAGCACTTAGCACTTCTCCCACTTTTGTCTCCAGATATCTCCATGTTATTATATTAATACACAATAATGAACTTTGAAGAAGATATAATCTAACAATCTCATTTTGCAAGTATGGAAACTGATGAGTAAAATAAAGTTTGCCTATGTGTGGGCGTGTGTGTGTGTGTGCACATATGTGTTTGTGTGTGATGGTAATATATGAACTAAATTTATTAATTTTGTAAGTAAAATGTTAATATTTGCTTATTTTGAGCAGTAGCATCATTTCTGATCAATATTGCCTTGTTTATGAATTCACTATTTTCCATATTCCATCACTGTTTTTAAATAGAAACAAATTTTAAAACATGAAAGTGTTCAAGGATTCTAGTGTTTGGAAAATTTCAGGAGATATTTGTGGAGACTAAGTATTCTTAGAAGTTGTGAAAAAGAATCATTATAAAATACTGTTCTATTATTTAAACAGAATAAGAGTCAAATTAATAGCTTGTCTTAAAGTTAAGAATTTAATTGCAAATTATTTTATTTTTTATTAGATTCTCCTTGAAGGGAAAGTTTTTAAAGATTTCAATCAGAATACCACCTGAAAGTCATAGCATATTAAACTAGAAAAAATACATTAGTCATTATCTTCCATTTAAAACCTAATAAACATTATCACACGTACAAGTAAAATGGCAAGAAGCCCATTTCTTATTTACATATAACCTGTGTTGTGTTAACTATAAAATTATAATTCTAACCTTGCCACTTACTATGTGATCTTAAGCATATAAGCTTAATACCCTCAGCCATAGCATTGACAACTATACAGAGGAAATAAAACCATATTTATAGAGCACTTAGCACTTTTCAGTGGGAGCTATGCATGGCATGCCTTCAAATAGATTCCTGCCTTTATAAGCTGCATGTGTCTACTACACTGTGCCCATTATAAAATGGAGGACACTGCTGAGAAACAGATAATTAAATTATATCCATCATATTATATTAGCGAACCAGAGAAATAATTAAGTTTGTCTGATTTCTTTTCCACCTGAGAGAAACATCAAACTTTTCATTTCACAATTTCTGTTGTTCATTTTTAAAAAAGTAACATATCAAAATATACTCATCAAGTTTCTGTATCCTTCATATATGCATTCTCTCATACAAGTTGAAGAAAATTTGAGAAACAAATTCTATTGGCTACACATATGAATGTTGTATTTCCCTTATGATAATTGAAATGGAACCAATTAGAAAATTCAGAAAATTATTGATATATATTTTCCAACTAGATCCAAAACAAAAATTCCAAAGTTAATGTATACATATTTTTTGTGTCTTTCCAAACATAATTTTATTTTTTAAAATAAGTGTCTCATGTTTTACTGACTGAGAACAGAGACATAGATCAATGGAACAGAGTTGAGAACCCAGATATAAAACCATCCTCATATAGTTATCTAATCTTTGACAAAGCAACAAAAACATACACTGAGGAAAAGAATCCTTATTCAATAAATGGTGCTGGGAAAATGGGATAGCCACATGTAGAAGACTGAAACAGGATCCACATCTTTCACCTCTCACAAAAATCAACTCACGGTGGATGACAGACTTAAAGCTAAGGCATGAAACTGTAAGAATTCTAGAAGAAAATGTTTGAAAAGCTCTTATAGACAATGGTCTAAGCAAAAAAAATTATGAAGACCTCAAAGGCAATCACAGCAACAACAAAAATAAATAAATGAAACCTGATCAAATTAAAAAGCTTACGCACAGCCAAGGAAACTATGATAAGAACAAACAGATGACCTACAGAATAGATAAAATATTCACGTTACACATCTGATAAAGGGCTGATAACTAGAATCTATACAAAACTCAGGAAAATCAGCAAGAAAAAATCAAACAACCCTATCAAAAAGTGGGCAAAGGACATGAAGAGAAATTTTTCAAAAGAAGACAGACCAATGGCCAAGAAACATATGAAAAAATGCTCAACATCTCTAATCATCAGGGAAATGCAAATCAAAACCACAATGAGATATCACTTATCTCCAGTGAGAATGGACTTTATTAAAAAGTCCAAAACAATAAATGCTGGCGTGGATGTGGAGAGATAGGAACACTCATACACTGCTGGTGGGACTGCAAACTAGTGCAACCTCTGTGGAAAGCAATATGGAGATACCTGAAAGATCTACAAGTAGAACTATCATTTGACCCAGCAATCCCATTACTGGGCAACTACCCAAAGGAACAAAAGACATTCTTTAAAGAAGACATCTGCACCCGAACGTTTATAGCAGCACAATTCACAATTGCAAAGATGTGGAAACAACCCAAGTGCCCATCAATACATGAGTGGATTAACAAAATGTGGTATATGTATACCATGGAGTATTATTACTCTGCCACAAAAAACAATGATGATCTAAAACCTCTTGTATTATCCTGGAGAGAGCTGGAGCCCATTCTACTAAGTGAAGTATCACAAGAATGGAAAAACAAGCACCACATGTACTCACCATCAAATTGGTATTAACTTATTAACACTTAAGAGTATATATAGTAATATTCATTAAGTGTCAGGCAGATGGAAATGGGGAGATGGCCATATACACACCTAATGGGTATGGTGTGCGCCTTCTGGGGGATGGACACGCTTGAAGCTCTGACTCGGGTGGGGCAAAGGCAATATATGTAACCTACACATTTGTACTCCCATAATATGCTGAAATAAAAATAAATAAATAAAAATAAAACACTTGATAAAAAGTTTAAAATGCCATTCAAAACCAATGAAGACTTCAAACATTAAATGAACTTTGCATCAAAGACACAACACAATAAAATCAGAAATAAAGCTTTCTGGTAGTGATTTTGCATAAAGAATGTATGAATAGGCTAAAATAAATGGAATATATATAATACTCATCATCTTAGAGTTCCATGCTACATTTTGCTGGAAGCAGGGGCAGGGGGAAACAGGAGGTAAAAGTCAACTCCACTTCCCCATAACAAATATGCTACATCCAAGACAATAATCCATTCCCGACTCAACTTGGTTAGTTTTCAGTATAGAATTTTCAAAAGCCAAGCTCACATAATCTAATTTCCTCCAGTGTGGCTTCCATGGTCACAAGTTCTATCTGTTCCCTATCAGGCAGCTGAGAAAGATGAGCAGAGAATAGAAACCATCAAATTCCCACCCTCCAGCTAGTATTATAAGGGGAATGATATAAGAGAGTTCACATACCTGAGAGGGTGAGCCAATGAGATGTTGAAAACACTATTTTGGTGGCAAATCATATAATAGCAATTGTGAAGAATTAGGAAGTAAAAGTTAACATGGAATCTGGGTATAACACTATGTTTTTTGTTTGTTTGTTTGCTTCAAGTCTACAGGACCAACTCAAGAAACCATTCAAATGGCTAGAAGTATGAATGGCCACCTGAGTAATAACAGTATATCCACACAGATTATCTACAACTAGATATAAAAATGTTTTAGATACCCTAAAAAGACATAAAGCCTTATTTTTAGAGGAAAAGTAGTATTTCTAATGAAGAAAGTACACCATTTCAGGATTTCTTTCAACGATGCAAGTGTTGAGGACTATTTTGATAATATTGCATGATCTCAGTCACCATTATTCTTATACTATGATTTTTTAAAGCTTTACGATTTAGAAATTTTATAATCTGAAGTTAAAATAAGGTTTTTTTTTCCATAATATAATGATTCACATGTAACATCTTTTTTCTACCCCAAACTCTCAACTCTTCAACTATAATTTGTGTGCAACACACACACACAGACACACACACACATAAATACACCTCTCCTACCTATAATACTGTTCATTGTACTTAATAACTGTGATCTGTTTCAGTCACAGACACTAATGCAAAAATTATGGTTTAAAATTTCCAGCAAGTGAAGGTAGATGGCATCCTATCTAATTGGCATACTGTATTCAACATTAATCTGTATGTTTCTTAGCTTAGCATAAATTTGTATACCAGATGCCTTCTTGTAATTAACATTCTGGGATTTGGGAGCAGTAGATTTTGCTGGTAACAAACTTTCCATCAAATCGACATCTGTGATTTATACCTCCAACTCACTTTCAATATATTTACATAATCAGTTCAATTTAAGCCCATATTATACATTCTTCTTACATTTTCATAAGCAGTATCCCCTCAAGATAGCTAAAAAGTAAATCAAGGTGAAATTGAATTCTTTCTCCTTTTTTCCTAATTAAAACACTTATCATGAACATATAATCAAATTCTCTGATTACATGAATTTTTACTTTAAAAGAAAAATATGTGATTTTGTTATGATAAAAGTATATAAGACCATTAGCAGGCATAATTTATACTAATTGCTATCAACATGATCATATATACATCATTATATGTGCATAGCTTTATAAGCATTTTAAGAATAGTGGCCTTACAATGTTCTTTTGAAGCATGCTTAGATGCTATTATTCACATTTAACCAGTAAGGAAAGTGAAGTTCAAAGAGGTTAGATGTCTTGATTAAGATGGCTTAAATTCCAAGATAATCAGTCTTTTGTTTTGTTTTCTTGCTGTATGTGAGGACAGATTTCAGGTCTTTTCTCCCAGTCCAGGGCTTTTTTCTACTCTAACAAATTTTTTGTAAACACACATAATTGTAAAATTTGGAAATATTTTCCAATTATAGTATAAATACATCATTTAATCAAAAATTTTACAGATGAATCTGATGTTTTCTAGGATGATTTTAATCACGGTGTATTTAATGTCAGTTTTAGATACTGTATATTAGAAAAGGAAAATTGATTTTTTTAATAAAGGAAATCATGTCTAAAGGAAAATTGTTTTGATATACTTTTATTGCTAAAAGGTTCTAGCATTAGTCAAATTAAAGCATATGATATATTATTGTAAAAATTCTAGAAGACCCCTCTGGCATATTGTTAGTAGGCAGGTTTGGTCATCAAATTTATTACTACATATATAATCACAAAATGTCTGCCTTAACAAAAAAGAACACTGCCAATGACTTTATGTTGTACTTCAAGGCAAATAATTGATAAACCATGATAAATTTTACATATATAAAATACGTACATTAACATTGATTGTACCTGTTCTAATTTTCCCTTCAATTTTTTCTTAATAAAATTATCTCTTCATTAGCAATTTTTTAATATTACTGTGATGAATAGATGATTAAAATATTTTTAAATGACAATACATTTTGAGAAGAATAAAAAAACTCATAAATCCTTAATAGGGAGTTCATTTGGCACCTATATCCCAGTTTCTCAATGTTGTACAATTGCAAAGAGAGTAAGAGAGGGAAATGGAGTAGAGTTGTCAGGAATCGGTAAGTGTGTCTCAGAATTAAAGGAGTGTACTAGAGTACTTTAGCAACGGAACACCTCTTTTCTACAAAGCCAAGTCAGAAATCACCCAGATCTGAGAGACATGAAGAAAGACTATGCTTTATATGGAAAATCCACTTCACTCCAATCTTGATTTCACTACTGTTTTGCTATTAAGGGAGAAATCTGGTCTTCCAGATATCAGCTTATGATGACAGAACATGTCACTTAAAATGAATCTCCATCTACCTTTTGTTATTCTCCTATAGGAGTTTGATCTGCCTAGAATTAATCCTCTTTGATAATAATGTCTGATAACTCTAACAGCTTTTACTATGTGCCAAGTACTGTTTTAAGTATTTTACATTTATCATTGCTTTTAAGTTCAAGCAGATATATAATTGAGGTAAGAATTTCAATTAGGATAATGGGGAAAAAAGATTCTAATGCACTTAGAAATACATTCAATTTCTAAGTGGAGAGATAAAGACTGCATGAAAATCTGTAAGCTATAAACATATAATTTAATAATGAATGCTAAGAAATAATTTAATCTCTTATATGGAGCATTTAAAATGTGAGACATTTAAAATGTAAGAAAGTATTATTTAGTGGTATATGAGGTCACAGAACAGACAGAAGTTGTGTCTATTTAAAACTAGAATATTAATATTTACCCAGTTAAACTTATTGATTAGAAGGAAAAGTTAGCTTGTATTTTAATGTCATGTAGAAAGACTACAAATTGGCTAGCCGATCACTGATGTTTATATATAATAAAATAATAATACAATCATAATAAAAATCATAATATATAAAATTTATATATTTTGTATAATTTGATGATTTTACCTCATCCAATTTATATTTTAGCATTGCATATGTTTGGATAAATCAATGATATATGTTTCCTGCAAATGTTTGATCAATGTGTTTTAAATATTTTTGAATTATTAAATTTTTAATCTAGAGTAACTGTGCTTAGTCCATAATATATTATTTTGATATGTAGAAATAAATTCATAATTCCCACTGATATTCTCAGAATCATAATTTTTAGTGATAGCTATGATATAAAAAATTTATTTAATGACATAATTCAGGGCATTTTTATCTTTGAATTTTTCTGTTTTTTTTATTTCAGCATATTATGGGGGTACAGATGTTTAGATTATGTATGTTGCCTTTGCCCCCCTATCCCTCCAAGTCCGAGCTTCAAGTGTGGCGTGGGTGCGGAGAGATAGGAACACTCATACACTGCTGGCGGGACTGCAAACCAGTGCAACCTCTGTGGAAAGCAATATGGAGATACCTTAAAGAGATACAAGTAGAACTACCATTTGATCCAGCAATCCCATTACTGGGCATCTACCCAAAAGAACAAAAGT
>CAUYSK010128756.1:0-15831 GCA_963575035.1 Avahi laniger
GTGGCATCAGCCTAGCTCACAGCAACCTCAAACTCCTGGGCTCAAGCGATCCTCCTTCCTCAGCCTCCCGAGTAGCTGGGACTACAGGCATGCGCCACCATGCTTTGCTAATTTTTTATATTTTTTTTAGTTGTTCAGCTAATTTCTTTCTTGCTCAGGCTGGTCTTGAACTCCTGAGCTAAAACAATCCGCCCGCCTCGGCCTCCCAGAGTGCTAGGAGGAAACTCATTCTTAATTGTAGAAATATATGTCTTCTCCTTGATATTTCTTGGTCAATCTAGCTAAATTTAAGTCAATTTTGTTGAACTTTTCATAGAAACAATTTTGCTATTATTGATTTTCTCTATTGTTTTTGTTTTCTATTTTTTTGATTTCTACTCTAATCTTTATTATTTCCTTTCTTCTGCTTGTT
This sequence comes from Avahi laniger, assembly GCA_963575035.1. Taxonomy (NCBI): domain Eukaryota; kingdom Metazoa; phylum Chordata; class Mammalia; order Primates; family Indriidae; genus Avahi; species Avahi laniger. The sequence goes on from CAUYSK010128756.1 coordinate 413, forward strand.
TTGGATTAATTTGTTTAGTTTGGATTTAGTTTGTTCTTCATTTTTCGTTTTTTAAGGTTAAGCTTATATTACTGGTTTGAGATCTTTTTTTCTTTGCTAATTTAGATGTTTTCACCTATATAAATTTTCCTCTGAGCACTGCTTTATCTGTATTCCATAAATTTTAATATGCTGTTTTTGTTTTACTCACCTAAAAATATTTTCTAATTTCACTTGTGATTTCTTGACTCATGGGTTATTTAGAAATGTGTTGTTTAATTTCCAAGCACTTGTGAATTACCCAAGGTTCCTTTTGTTGTTGATTTCCAATTTATTTTAATAATTTCACTGTAATCAGAAAACATACTTTGTATGCTCTCAGTTCTTTTAAATGTAATAAAATTTCTTTCATGAACTAGTATATGGTCAATCCTTGAGAATGTTCCCTGTGCATTTGAAAAGAATGCATATTCTGCTGTTTTGGGGTGGATTGTTCTGCAGATATTAACTCAAGTTGATTTATAGTGTTGCTGAAGTCTTCAGTATCTTCCCATCTGTTACTGAGAGTGATAAAGAAGTCTAACTAGTACTGTTTGACTTCTCTCTTCAATTCTGTCAGCTTTTCTTCTTCTATTATGGTGCTCTGTGGGTGGGTGTGTACATGTTTATAATTATATATTCCTAATAAATTGAGCTTTAGTTATTATAAAATGTACTTCTTTGTCTCCAGTGACATTTAATTTTGTCTTAGAATCTACTTTATCTGATACAAGTATAAACACACCATCATTCTTATGGTTACTGTTTACATGTATATACATGTATATACTGTTTACATGTATGTCTTTTTTCATCCTTTGAATATCAACCTATTTCTGTCTTTGAAACTAAAGTATATTTTTTCTAGACAGCGTCTAGTTGTATCTTGGAATTTTTTCACTCTCACAAAATCTGCCTTCAATTAGGTTATTTAATCCATTCATGTTTAATGTTATTATTGGTATGGTTGGATTTATGTTGGTGATTATTTTTTCTGTGTTTCATCCTTTTTGTTCCTCTGTTCCTCTTTTACTTCCTTCTTTTGTATTAAACATATATTTTGTTTTTTCTTTTTTCTTTTTTTTTTTTTTTTTTGGTAAAGAAGGGATCTCGCTTTCTTGCCCGGGCTGGTCTTAAACTCCTAATCTCAAGTGATTCTCCTGCATTGGCCTCCCAAAGTGCTGGGATTACAGGTGTGAGCCACTGCACTCAGCAAACATATATTTTTCTACTGTACCTTTTAAATTATTTTGTTGAATAATTTCTCTATTTGGGGAGGTTATTTTTCTTAGTGGTTGCTCAAGTCTTTTGTACTAACCTACAAAGTTACCATTTGTGATACTCTTCAATTTTTTCTGTAGTTTCAATTTTTGTTTGTTGTCATTTACTTGTTCTAATATAGTGTCATTCCCTTTCTTCTTCATTGTGCTATTATTGTCATATAAATTAATATCACATCTTTATATGTTAAAAGCCTAAGAATATAATTTTATAATTATTGTTTTATGGAATTGTTTTTAAATCTATTAAGAAAAGGAGAGATTATATATATATATGCATATACACATACATACAAACATTACACTGTGTTTTTATAATTGTCTATGCAATTACTTTTACTGGTGCTTTTCATTTCTTTGTGTGGATTCAATTTAATCTCTGAAGTCAATTCTTTTCACTCTAAAGAACTTATTTTTTTATTCCTTGTAAGGTAGTTATGCTAGCAATACATTTTATTGCTCGTTGTTTGGGAATTTGTTTATTTTGCCTTCAGTTTTGAAGAATAGTTTTACTGGATATAGAATTTTGGTTGATAGATTTTTCTTTCAATGCTTTGAGTATATGGCCTCACTGCCTTTTGGTATCCATTGTTTCTGATGAGATGCCAGATCTTAATCTACATGTTTATCAAACATACAGATTCATGGAACCATCACCACAATCAGAATGTAGAACCATTCCACCCTCACAAGGCTCCTTTATACAGTCTCTTTATAGCCACAGTTAGCCCCTCCATGCCCCAATCCCTAACCCCTGGCAACTACTAATCTGTTCCCCATCTCTATAATTTTGTTATTTTAAGAATGTTATTTAAGTAAAATCATATATTATGCAACATTTGGAGATTGACTTTTTTCACTCAGAATAATTTTCTGGACATTTATCTAGATAATTGCATGTATTGATAGCTCATTCTTTATTGCTGTCTAATATCTCATGGTATGGATGTAGCACCCTTTGTTTAACCGGTCACCCATTGAAGTGCATTTGGGTTCTTTGCAGTTTGGACTATTATGAATAAAGCTGCATTAAACATTCACATACAGGTTTTTCTGTGAACATAAGTTTTCCTTTCTCTGGGATAAATGGCCAAGAGTACACTTGCTGCATCATATGGGAAATGTAAGTATAGTTTTTAAAGAAATTACCAAAACATTCTCCAGAATATCATTTTACATTACCACCAACAATGTATGAGTGATCCAGTTTTGGTACATCATCACCAGTATATGGTGTAATCACAATTTTTTATTTAGCCAACCTGATAGGTGTGTAGTGATATCTCATTGCAGTTTTAGTTTTCATTTCTCTAATGGCTAATGATGTCAACCATCTTATTATGTGCTTACTTACCCATCCATTGTCCTTTTCAGTGAAATGTCTGTTTACATCTTTTACTCAATTTCTAATTGGATTGTTTGATATTTTACTGTTAAATTTTGAGTGTTCTTTATATATTCTAGATATAAGACCTTGGTCAGACATGTGGTTTGTAAATATTTTCTCCCAGTCTTTAGTTTGTCTTTTTATCCTCTTAACAGGGTCTTTTGCAGAGCAAAAACTTTTTATTTTGGCTGTTCGTTTCTCCACTAGCCAGGAAGGACGCGTTGAGGTTGGCATACCCATCAAGGACAGTAACTACCATGGCTTCCAGCGCTTTGCCGAAACCTCAGATGCATGGCCTCCTGGCCAGGCATCTCCGGATTCATATTGTTGGAGCATTCATCGTATCCCTGGGGGTTGCAGCTTTGTATAAGTTTGGTGTGGCTGAACCAAGACAGAAGGCATATGCAGATGTCTACAGAAATTATCATTCTACGAAAGATTTTGGGGAGATGAGGAAGGCTGGCATCTTTCAGAGTGCAAAGTGATTTGGGAACATAAAAGAATTTGTTTGGGTTGATTTACACAGAAGTTTGTCACTGACTTGTGTTCCTGAGCTATGAATATGTGGGCTGAGGAATAGTTTCTCTTGATAAATAAACCATTAACAAATACTGTGGGGAAAAAAACTTTTTATTTTGGTGGGGTTTAATTTATCCATTTTTTCCATGATTCTCTTTATGACTAGAAAAATAAACAAATAAATAAATTATCCATTTTTTTTCCTTTGTGGATTGTACTTTGGTGTCAAATCCAAAAACTCTTCACCTAACCCTAAGTCCAAAAGATTTTGTCCTACTTTTTTCCTAAAATTTAATAGTTTGGCTGGGCATGGTAGTTCATGTCTACAATTCTAGCACTTTTGGAGGTCGAGGTGGGAGAATTGCTTCAGATCAGGAATTCAAGATAATCCTTGGCAATAGTGAGACCCCATCTCTACAAAAATAACCCAAAAAACTTAGCTGGGCTTGGTGGTGTACACTTGTAGTCCCAGCTACTGGAGAGGCTGAAACAGGAGCATCGCTTGAGCCCAGAAGTCTGAGGTTGCAGTGAACTATGATGACACCACTGCACTCTAGCCCAGGCAACAGAGTGAGATCCTGTCTCCAAAAACAAATTTATAGTTTTATATTTTATATTTAAATATGAAATCCATTTGAAATTAATTTTGTATAAGACATGAGGTTTAGGTCAAGGTTAATTTTTGTTTTTTTTTCTTTTTGAGACAGAGTCTCACTTTGTTGCCCTGGCTAGAGTGAGTGCCGTGGCGTCAGCCTAGCTCACAGCAACCTCAGACTCCTGGGCTCAAGCGATCCTTCTGCCTCAGCCTCCTGAGTAGCTGGGACTACAGGCATGCGCCACCATGCCTGGGTAATTTTTTCTGTATATATTTTTAGCTGTCCAATTAATTTCTCTCTATTTTTGGTAGAGACGAGGGTCTCGCTCTTGCTCAGGCTGGTCTTGAACTCCTGAGCTCAAACAATCCGCCTGCTTCGGCCTCCCAGAGTGCTAGGATTACAGGCGTGAGCCACTGCGCCCAGCCAAGAGAGGCACATGTTTTTAAAGAAAAAAGGATGAATCAGGAGAGGAGCAATTAATAAAAATTGTTCATCAGGAATTCTCATTGGTTTACAGAAATAACATCGGTTAGTGATTGGCTATCCATTGTTGAGGGCGTATGGCATTTTATGGCTACTTGGCTTTGGTCAGTTTAAAGCCTACAGAGCAAGTGGCTTCCAGAGGTAATTATTTAGCTCAAGTGGGAGTGAGATGTACCTGCGGTTACATTTTAAATGCCATTCTGGGCCTAATGATTTAAACGGGCATGCATTCCTCAGAAACAATGTTTTTTTCTTTCTCAATATGTAGATTCTTTTGGATTCTCTCTCTCTCTCTACGTGTGTGTGTGTGTGTGTGTGTGTGTGTGTGTACACACATATCTAATTATTAATTGTTAATTAATTTTCTTGACTTATTAAACTGGCTGGGACATCCAGTACGTAATGAACTTCCTTAAATCATTCTCAATTTCAGAAGGTAACATTTCCCTGTGAAGTATTATGTTTGATTTAAAGTTTTGTTTTGTTTGTTTTTGTCAGACTTTGTCAGACTATTCCTTCTATGTCTAGTTTGCTAAGAATTTTTTTTAAACATTAATAGTTGTTGAATTTCATCAAATGTTTTTAATAAATCTATTGAGATGGTCATATGATTTTTCTCCTTTATTCTGTTGGTGGTATTAATTATAGTGATTGATTTCAACTATGAAGCTACTCAGGTATTTCTGAATTAAACTCAGTTTCGACACAGTATATTATCCTTTTACATATGTCACCAGATCCAGTTTGCTAATATTTTATGGAGGAGTTTTGCATGTTTATGAGTAGAATTGGCCTGCATAGCAAAGGGCTCTGGTGGCCACACCGTATCTTCTTGGCTTACTTCAGATTTCAGCTGCATCTGTGGTGGCTGCTCTGGAGGCTGATGGCTCAAATGCAGGCAGAGTATCTTCTGGAACTCTCCCCACAACCTTCTTCGACACCTCAACAACACCCTTGGCCAACACATAGCCCTAAAGTGTGAGAGAATTAAGGCTGCAATTGAGGTGTGGGCCTGGGCTGGGGTCTCATAGGAGGGCTTGCCCGGAGAAGAATCCACTCCCAAGCTCACTTGGTGGTTTTTGGTAACATTCCTCACGGACTGTTGGACTGAGGGCCTCAGTTCCTCACTGGCAGTTGGCCTGAGATTGCCTTTAGTTTCTTGTCACGTGGGCCTCTCCAAATGGCAGCTTGCTTAATTCATGTATGCAAGCTGAGAAAGCCATAGTCTATTAGCAACTTTTGCAACTTGATTATGAAAGTGACATCCCATCGCTTTTCCCATATACTGTTGTTTAGAAACAAGTCACTTGGTCCAGTCCACACTCAAGGAGAGAGAATTCTACAAGGGCATTGTTATAGTCTGAATTGTGTCCTCTCTAAAACTCATATGTTGAAACCTTAATCCCCGATACCTCAGAACGTGGCAGTATTTGGAGATAGGGCCTTTAAAGAAGTGACTGAGTTAAAATGAGGCCATTAGGGTGGGTCCTATTCCAACTGGGTAGTTGTCCTTCTAAGAAGAGGAAATTTAGACACACAGACACCAGGGATGTGTGTGCACAGAGAAAAGACCACGTGAAGACATAGAGAGAAGGTGGCCGTTTGCAAACCAAGGAGAGAGGTCTCGGAAGAAATCAACCCTGCCCACACTTTGATCTTGGACTTCTATCCTTTAAATTTGTAACAAAATAAATTTCTGCTGCTTAAGCCTGCCAGTCTGTGGCATTTGTTATGGTAGCCCTGGCAAACGCACACAGGCGTGAGTACCAGGAGGTAGGGATCATGCTCTGATGACTGTTGCTACAAATCGCTGGCTGAAATCAAATTGACAAAAGCTACGTGTCTGGGAGAGCTTCACTACTAAAGGGACTACTACCAGCCTGGAATAAAGCCGCTTAAAACTAACTGTCAGGCCCCCGTAACTCTCTATGAATAAGCAATGGGCTGAGAAATCCTACCACGTGTTGGAAGGGGAACACCATGAGCAATCACCCTTCTGGATCACGGTGCGCACTGACACTTCTGCATAGCACGGGGAAGTTTAGAACACCACCACTAAGGGGACCAAATCTTCCAGAGAGAAAAAGTGTGCTAACTATAAAGGCCTAAGAATAATATGAAAATGAGACTTCTTACCAGCGACACTAGGTACCAGAAAACAGAAGATCGAACTTTGCAAAATTCTGACTGGAAATAAGTTGGACTTAGAATTCTATAAGTTTTCCAATATTTAATGAAAGTGTTATTCAAGAGACAGAATGAAAACAAAAAGACATTTTCAAATGTGCAAGGACTCAAACAGTATAACACCCACAGATTTCTCCCCCACCTCCCCCAAATAATTTCTGGATGACACGCTCTAGCAAGAAAAGTGGATCCAAGGGAGAAAAGATGGGATAAAGAATCAAAGGTGGACCAATAGAAACAAAATAAAAACCTCGTGACGTACAAATAGGAAACCCAACCCACCGCCATCATCGTCAGCACTTGTGTAAATATCAGTAAAACTTATTTATAATCATAAAGGGAGTGTGGGAAAAGGGTTGGATATCGTTAAAACCTGACGCTGAAATCCCAGGTGATATACATAGAAGATGAGTCAGAGCAATGGAGACATGGGCGAGAGTAGAGAGAAGTAGCCCCATGATGCTTTCACTTCTCTGAAGGACAGAAGGCAGTTCCAGAAGCCCCCGATTATACAGCTTCTTCTGTTTAAGCTCAGTGGGAGAGGACTGGACAGTCTTTTGGTCACTAATTTCAGTAGAAGAATCATTGTATTCTTTTGAGCCTTGTTGGGTCAAATGCCCAGAGGAAATGTGTGAGTCTCATTCCTACCCTTGGGATCTGGGGTGGAGTCAACTCCACCAGCTGTACATTGTAGCAGTTAAGATCTGAACTTGGCTCTGAGTCACAGAAAACCCCATGGGCAGCCACTCAGCTAATCATGGTCTGGAAGGAGGCATTCCCTGCTAGCAGCAGAGCAGCCTTCAGCTCCCGTTTGAATTCTGAGAGAGAGAAGTAGGAAGATGAGGTATATAGAGTGGCATAATTGTAGGAAGAACCAAATAGGTCAATGGGGCTGAATGAGGAAATAGGATCAGGTAGATACTGAAATTTTACATATGATATGGGTGGGATAAATTATCCAATCAGTAATGTTAGAACAACAAATTTTCTATTTAGAAAGAAAAATGTTAGAACTAAATTTCAGTTCTTGATTTAATGAATGTCTACTTAAATAAGAAAAAAAGCAAAATTCATGGAGAAAAAAATGGACAAATTTTATAAAAGCATGATTTAAAAACATGCAAGCGGCCGGGCGTGGTGGCTCACGCCTGTAATCCTAGCTCTCTGGGAGGCCAAGGCGGGCGAATTGTTTGAGCTCAGGAGTTCGAAACTGGCCTGAGCAAGAGCGAGACCCCGTCTCTACTAAAAATAGAAAGAAATTAATTGGACAACTAAAAATATATAGAAAAAAATTAGCCGGGCATGGTGGTGCATGCCTGTAGTCCCAGCTACTCGGGAGGCTGAGACAGGAAGATCGCTTGAGCCCAGGAGTTTGAGGTTGCTGTGAGCTAGGCTGACGCCACGGCATCTAGCCCGGGCAACACAGTGAGACTCTGTCTCAAAAAAAAAAAAAAACAAAAACAAAAACATGCAAGCATGTTAAGAGCAAAGACAGTCTTAAATTATAATCTATCAATAGACAGTTGAAAATATTTGCAGCATATGTAACAAAGGGGTAATATTTAGAGTATATGAGGCTTTTCTAGAAACAGGGTGCTGGAGATGAAATGCCTGCCGGTGACCAGAAAACAACAGTCAGGAGGAGAGACGAGAGGACCGGCTGCTCTGCCGCTGTCAGGGAATGTTTCCCTCCAGACCATATGAAAAGATACCCAACTTCACTTATAATTAGGAAAACACAAATTAAATAATGGAATACCACTTTGAATCCATTAAAAAGGCAATATTTTTGAAGTTTGACAAAATCGAAGCCGGTTCTGTAGCAGAGCGATCATACACTGCCGTCGGCATGGCCATTTTGGAGAATCGCTCGACACTGTCTCCGCATGTCCCTAACACGCGTATCACTGGGATTTAGCCAAGTTGCTTCTCAGCATCTACTCAAGAGAAGCACTTGTATATGTGCCCCAAGAGGCATATGAGGTTATGTTCATTGTAGCCTTTATAATAGCAAAAAAGGGAATAATTTAAATGCCTGCCAACAGTGGAATGGTTAAACAAACCGTGGCACGTCCACACTGTGAAACAGGCTCGTTGTCAGCTGGGCTCTTCTGTCTCCTCCATGTGGCCTTGCCCTGTGCTGGTCTCAGGGGACTCAACTTCTTATGTGGTGGTTGGCATCCGCCAGAGCTGAAGGTAGACGCGTCCGGGCAAAGCAGACGCTTCTAGACCATCTTAGGGTTCCGGCTCAGAACTGGAGAACTCTCCCTGCTGCCACATTCTGTTGGCCAAACGCAAACAGGAGGCAGCTGAGACCCACCAGGCGGGGTGCCACGCATCACCTCTTGCTGGGCGCAGCAGGCAGGAGGAGAGGAGAGAAATCCTCAGAGGCCATTCTCTGAGACTGGCTACCACAACTTTATTGAGGATTTCAGGAAAGACTTGACTAAGGATGTAACAGTTGGAATCTGAAGGCTAAATAACAGTTACAGAAAGAGAAGAGAGAATAGTGCTCCAGGCAAAGGCAAGAGCCTATGGGAAGGTGTTTCGCTAGGATGATGCACAGCCTCTTTCGGTAATGGAGGGAAGGCCTAGCCAGCCTTGAGACCGGACTGAGGAGTGCGGTTCAAGCCAGGTCAGTCTGAGCAGCTTAGGTCCTGTTTAAAGCTGCATTTTTTATTTCAGAGCTGTGGAGCTCCACAGAAGAGTTTTAAGCAGAAGGTGGGTGTGGGTGGGATGAGTTGCATCAGATTGACATTTTGAAAAGATGCCAGTATCTGGCTGCCTGTGCAGCATGGAACAGAGGGGTCCCCACAGGTGTGCATCCATGGGGACCAGCTCCTTACACGACGGTTAGAATGACTGGGGCAAGAAATGATGGAGATCTGGGTTTGGTGGTAGCTGCCGGCATGGAGAAAACCGAGGATTTATGGCATAGGAAATCATACAATCCTAGTATATTCCTGTGGTCTCTGGTATAAGTATTAACATTAGTTCTTTTCACTCACAGAAGCATTCTGTTTGGTGCTAGACTACTCAATCATCCCCTAAATGGCAGGAAAAACAAGCAGGCTCTGGTAACAGTAGTTGTGGGGGTGAGGGAGATGAAGTGTCAAGGATGACTTCCAGTTTCTGGCTTGCAGACCAGAGCAAAAGGTGGTGCCATTCGCTTAGCCAGCATGAGGCCTGGGTGAGGGATGACATGCCACCTTCAGACGGTAGATACACAGTTCTGGAGCTCAGAGTAGAATGTAGGTGGGAATGGGAATTTGTGAGTGAGTTTTTGATCAATGCTTGGCAACTGAAACTAAGAGTGAGAGACATTGTCTAGGAAGAGGGCAAATGCTGCAAAGAGAAATGATCACAGGTTGGAACCGATGGAATGCCATTCTAGGGAGGGTTCACTTCTTTCTGGGGAAAATTAAAATGGAAATCCATTGAAAGTTTTGAGCTGAAGAGACTGCTAGGATATTGTCCTGAGAGTTCACTTGGGCATTTGAATTTTAGAAAATAAAGTATTCAGAGACTCATAAAGTGACTGTGTATGAATATATATCTTCCAGTTAAAACTATATATAAATTAAACACATTTCTGTTAATAAAAATTAATCTCATTGACTTTGATTCTAATTCAAGAAACCACTTTGTTCTCCTTTTGTGAAACCCTTAATTAGCAGTGTTTGACACTCCGGGATTTTTCTGTATCTATTCCTTTCTGTTCAAGAGTTAGTTTAGTGCAACCCTTAATTATCCCCAGAGCTATTATTAAAAGAATCTGTAAATGGAAACATTTTAAAAGCCAAGAATCTTGGTAATTTTATCTTCATCAGAGTTTGTGAGATCAGAGTTTTTACATTTTGGCAACTTATTGTACAAAGAAGAAACATAACTATTAAGAGAAAATAATATAAATTAACGATCAGACTTCTGTGTTAGTCCACTGAGCCCCAAATCTCACTTGCTTACAGGGTTGTGTTATATCTGGGTTTGAATTATTATTATTTTATTTTTTAGGGACAAGGTCTTGATATGTTGTCCTGGCTGGGGTACAGTGGCTATTCACAAGCATGATTCTGCTATTGATCAGTGAGTTTGATTTGTAATTCTGCTACTTATTCAATTTAGAGGAATTTGTTAAATCTCCCTTATCCTCAACATCACCAATAAAATAAAAGTAAAAATACCTAACTCATGAAGTTCCTGTGATATTTACATGGGACAATATCTATATAGTGTTTGGTACTCTGTAGTTATTCAATGTATTTTATTAATTAATAACAATACAGAGTGTCTGTTTGGGTGATGACAAATTTTGGAAATAGTGGTGATGGCTGTGCAACAATATGAATGTAATTAATGTCACTGAATTGTACACTTAAAATGGCTAAAATGTTAATAAAACAACAAAAATATATAAAATACAATCATTACATATTTGCAGCTTAAAATATTTTATATTTAACAATATATTTCTGAATTTCAATTTCAGAAATCCAATGAAATACTCTCCTCCTGCATTATGAGATGACTGACGGTACCAGCCACCCTGAGCACTGCCCCTTTTTAGCAGATGGGGCTCTTGGCAAGCAGGTACCTCTTGATTTGTGGGAACAGTGCCCTCTAATGGCTGATACATGTCATTGCAACGACTACCGCATTGCTGAAGAAAGCATTTGGCAGCAGAGTCGGCTCTTAAAATATCAAATTCCTAACCTTTTAAGCCTTGATCATCACAATCAAAAAACAAAGGAGAATTTAAGAATTATAAGAAATAATAGTGATCTGACTAGCAAGAGACAGAGTGCACATAACTCATTTTATGTTATTCCAGTGGACCATTGTTTGCTCATCAGGAAGCAGAAAAGCACAGGACGGGGGCAGCTGGCGCAGAGCTGGCCCACCTCAGCCGAGCTGCCCCTCCCCCACTGCCCACCCCACCCCACCCCCTAATACTGATCACATTGTAACATACCATTCCCCTCCGCTCTCGCCCTCTCTTTCTCTTCCTACCCTCCTTCCTTCTTTCTTCTTTGCTTTCAGTTATGAATTATCTTTTTTCTCCCTACATAATGTAAGTTGCACAGGAGCAAGGACTTTGTTTATTTGTTGTTGCTCACTGATGGATCCCAGATGTCTAGGAAAGCGCCTGGTTAACAGTACATGCTCCATGAACAAGAGCTGTTGTAATTGGAAGTTTTCCCGTATTGCAGCTGAAACAAATCCTCATACTATATACGGCTATATACTGCTCTCCACCCCTGCTTCCCACTGCCTTTTGAAGAAGTCCACCTTGTTAAGCTGCTGTCTAAAGGACACGACGAACATCTAATTTTCTAGCTGTGACAGGTTTTTCCTAATCCTTCCACTGCCTCTTTCCTTCAGAAACAGCACAGGCACGACGAACTTCGCCACCTGATCAGGCCCTCTGGGAGCTGGCTTTCTCTCACCTTCCCTCTCCCTCATCCCCAAGGACCCATACTATTGGAGCTTCTCTTCTTGCCACCGTCTAGCTTTTGTAGATTGGTTCCGCCTTACCCCAACATGAGCGACAAAGGACCCCTAGAGTTTCCTTGCCCAAACTTTGCAGAAGCTGAAGGAGCGAGCATAAGATGTCATACATAGTCTGTAGTCTGAGAAGCCAGATAACGTGGGAAGGTAAATCTGAAGACAATGGTAACCTCTGGATCCAGACAGGGCCCAGCAAATGCTGTAATAACGTTAGCAGTAAGGACTGTGATTGGGACAATGACACTTCTGTGCTATAAGTAGCTATAATCAATATGGATTGATGGATCAATCTGCCTGTTAGTCCCTACGGAAAACTGTCTCCTGACTGTCGAGCTGCTCTATTTTGTTGTCGTTTCAAGGGCTGCAAATGAATATGCAATCACTTGACTGTATTGTTATAGGCCATCTATGAACCATGAAATGTTTGAGTCAGTCTCCCGAAAATGAAAATTTAATTAAGATTTCAGTGAGAACTTTCTCTTCCCACCCTTTCCAGTGCACATAAAACCAGATTTTTAAAAAAATTATAATTGGAGCATGCAGAATCAGCTCTTAATGCTGTTTCAATGTGTCCTTTCACCCAAACGATACACTTAAGACATTTATTTATTAAGTATCTAAGAGCTACATCTCAGTACTACTTGTAATTTTATTTCTTTTGATCTTCATTTCAAAGATTATTTTTAAAAGAGCATATTGGCTGAGTGTGGTGGCTTACCCCTGTAATCCTAGCACTCTGGGAGGCTGAGGCAGGAGGTTCACTTGAGCCCAGGAGTTTGAGGTTGCAGTGAGATGCCATTGCACGCTACCCAGGGTGACAGAGTGAGATTCTGTCTCAGATAAAAAAAAAAAAAAAAAAAAAAGCCTATCACATAGTGTTTAAATGAAAAGGTATAGAGTTCTATGCTTTGTGCTTTTATCTTATGTTAATAATTTAAGAGTGTCCTCAAATTAGGGAGGAGATACTTAAATCAATTACTTGTAAAAGTTTGCTTGTGAAATGAAACTAAATTAACTGTGAAGTTTCAGGCTATAGTTTTTTTAAAAATAGAGTTTATTTTTTTAGAGCCTTTTTAGGTTCCCAGCAAAATTAAACAGAAAGTACAGAGTTCCCATATACCTCCTCCCCAGAACTTCCCCACTACCAGCATCTCCTCCAGAATGGCACATTTGTGAAAATCAAAGAACCTACATTGACACATCATTATCACCCAAAGTTCATAGTTTCTATTAGGAGTCTCTTGATGTTGTACATTCTATGGGTTTTGGCAAATGTGTAATGACATACGTCCACCATTACAGTATCATCCAAAGTTGTTCACTGTCTTAAAAGCTCTCCCCCACCCCCAACCTTGGCAACCACTGATCACTTTATTATCTCCATAATTTTGTCTTTTTCAGAATATCATATAGTTGGAACCGTACACTACGTAGCGTTTTCAGATCGGCTTCTTTCACTTAGTAATATGCATTTAAAATTCTTCATGTATTTCTGTGGCTTGATAGCTCATTTCTTTTTAGCACTGCATAATAGTCCACTATCAATATATATACCACAATTTATTTATGCAGTCACCTATTGAAGGACCTCCTGGTCGTCTCCAACTTTCGGCAGTTATGAATAAAACTGCTATAAACGTCTATGTGCAGATTTTGTGTGAACATACATTTTGCAGGCTATAATTTTTTCATTTTTAATCCTCAGCATCTTGTTTAATCAAGAACAGTGGCTGGTAAAATTTGGCTTAAGCAGTACAGCTATAAATCTAGTTTCTGCTATGCCTCCTCACCAAGGCAACTATTCCAAATGTTAGCAAAGTCAATATGAAAGTTGAAAGAATCTTGGAGGAAGTATTTAATCATATTATCCAGAGTTTATTGTACTTGGAAATTATTAGACTAAGAGTATCCAGTAAGTACAGTCTAAATGCAACCATGAACTTCCCTTCGATCGCACAAGACCTTTGAATATGCTGTGGTTGCTTTTAACCATAAATAGTTTCAGCTGTAATTATGTAAGAAGCAATGAGTAAATGGCTTGTACAAGTACTTTTATAAAGGGTAGGACAACTGCACCACATGGTGGTGCCCAAGATATTTTAAATTCAAATCCTGGTGACAAGCGAGCGCTGAAAACCTGAGACTGGTAGATGAGTAGAATCAAAGCCCACAGATACCTGGAGAAGAAAATCCAGTGTGTGTTTGTAAGAGTAGTCGCCCTTCCTCCCATAGACATAGAAGGGAAATATTGGCAGTGGGGGATACGTGACAGAGGGAATGGCCTGAAAAAAAACGGCAAAACTATTTTCTGTCTCTTTAAAACATCCTCCATTCCTTTTTGAGAACTAAAACCTGCATCCCTGTCTCAGGCCAGTGGTTGAGAGGGGCAGGGTAATGTCTTTTGTTATTTGTGCTACGAGAGACGGCTCAGCCCTGACTTGGTGGATGGAGGTCCTGAGCAGAGGTCACCCAATTGTCTTTAGAGGAGATGACACTGATCAGGATTATCAACTATAGTTGAACAGCAATTGTGTGAAGCTGAGAGCCCACGCTTTAAAATTTCTGTATTTCTTATTAGGAGGACGACGGCATTTTAGACAGGAGTCTCCTCATTTGCTGGCAAATTAATAAATCTCTCTTTCCTTCTCAAACCATTTGTCCTTGTTCTTCTGGTGCAAGTTCAAGGGCAAGTACAGAGCTTTCTGTAACATGTTTCAATGAAATATATACGTTCTTTTAAAATATCATCCTTCAGTGATCATTATTACAGGTTAAACATTTTAAAACTGCTCAAGGACTTTGTGAAATCTTTTATTTTATATTTACTTACTTATTTTTTGAGACAGAGTCTCTCTCTGTCACCGGGGCTAAAGTGCCATGGCATCAGCCTAGCTTACAGCAACCTCAAACTCCTGAGCTCAAGCAATCCTCCTGCCTCAGCCTCCCTAGTAGCGGACTATGGGTGCCAGCCACCATGCCTGACTAATTTTTTTTCTGTTTTTTTAAGTTGACTGGCTAATGTTTTCCATTTTTAGTACAGATGGAGATTTCGCTCTTGCTCAGGCTGGTCTTGAACTCCTGACCTCAAGTAATCCTCCCGCCTCAGCCTCCCAGAGTACTAGGATTACAGGAGCGAGCCACAGCACCCTTCTGAAATCTTTCATTTTCTAGTTTTCCTCATGTTATTCTTATCTGCTACCACACCTGCCCCAGCTCTATACCCCCCATCAAAATCTCATAGAAGACCCTGCCTGCCACCTGCCACCTGTCCCTCCTCAGTACCAAGGGAAGAACCTCCCTGGCACAGAGATTAGCAATTGGTGGTCTTTGGTTTGTGGTGTTGAAAATGTTGCTTTTCTGTTTTTCGTTTTGTTTGTTTTTCTTTTCTGGTGATTCTGAAATCATTTTTTATAATGTTTATGGATGTGACCTGATTTAAGA
>CAUYSK010128758.1:0-32075 GCA_963575035.1 Avahi laniger
AAGGCAATGGAAATGACCCTTTAGAATTCCCCTCCAGATCGAAATTAGGATTCCAGACAACTTCCTGGAAAGAACAGGCAGTTCAGCACAAACACGGGACTGTCAACCTACAGCACGAAGTCCAGAGCTCGGGAGGACTTAACCACTTCCTCCCAAGGTAATGCTCGGAGTTGGGGAGCCTAGGGGTGGCCCATGCTGGCACCTAGCTCCAAGTTCAGGCAACTTCTTCAGGGGCTCCTGAGTCTTCTCTCAGCCCCCACATTGGGTGCCAGAATTGTTAACAGGAAAACCTCTAAAATCTGTAACATAATTTAAAGAGGTTTATTTTGAGCTGAAAATGTGGGCCAGCAGCCCAGAGAGTATTGGCTCAAGAGATCTTGAGACAATATGCCTGAGGCAGCCCAGTTACAGTTTGGTTTTATACATTTGTGGTGACAGAAATTATAGGTGAACCATAAATCAACATATGGAAGGTATATATTGGTTTGGCTCGAAAAGGCTGAACATCTCAAAGTAGGGCCTTACGTGTCGTATGTGGGTTTTAGGGATTTTTTTTGTTGACAATTCATTGAAAGAGTTAAGCTTTGTCTAAAGACCTGTAGTCAGTAGAAAGGAATGCTTCAGTTAAGATAGTGGGTCTGCTAGAATGTTTGAGTTAAGATAAGGAGGTCTTCTGTCTGTCATGGATAGATCCATACTGGATTCAAGTTGGAAAGTAAGCCACATTATACCAGATTCATAAAAACCTGTTTAGTGGGATTTTATTGTTGATAGTACCAATGTAAAAGAAGCCAAACTCTGTAAAATAAAGAGGTTTATTCTGAGCCAAATTTGAGGACCATAGCCTGGAGCCATGCCCAAGAAGACTTGAGCAAGTGGACTCGCTGTGGTTGGGTTACAGTTTAGTTTTATACATTTCAGGGAGACAGGAATTACAGGTAAAGGCATAAGTCAATACATGGAAGGCATACATTGGTTTAGCCTGAAAAGATGGGACATCTCAAAGCGGGGGCTTATAAGTCATAGGTGGGTTTAGGGATTCTTTAATTGACAATTGGCTGAAAGAGTTAGGCTTTGTCTAAAAAACCAGGAGTCAGCTGGGCACAGTGGCTCACGCTTGTAATCCTAGCACTGTGGAAGGCCAGGGAAGGAATATTGCTTGAGCTCAGGAGTTCAAGACCAGCCTGAGCAAGAGTGAGACCCCCGTCTCTACTAAAAATAGAAAAATTAGCCAGGTGTTGGTCGTGGTGTGCACCTGTAGTCCCAGCTATTCGAGAGGCTGAGGCAGGAGGATCGCTTGAGCCCAAGAGTGTGAGGTTGCTGTGAGCTAGGCTGACACCACGGCACTCTACTCAGGGCAACAGAATGAGACTCTGTCTCAAAAATAAAATTTAATTTAATTTAATTTAAAATAAAAGACCAGGAGTCAGCAGATAAGAGTTAAGATAAGGGTCTTCCATATTTCAGGTGATGCTATATGGGAATCAAGGATCGGGTTGGGAAGTAAAGCACATTATATTGAGTTAACAAAACCTGTTCAGTGAGATTTTATCATTTGTAGGTAGGACTCACCAGGCCCCCTTAGAAAGGAATTTGGCAAAACAGAAAAGATCAGAGTTTAGTCCTCAGTAGGTGCGATTTACCAGGACTCTTAGAAAAGGATTTGGACAAGAGAAAAAAGGTCAGAGTTCAGTCCTCAGAGCCCAGCTGCCAGGCAAGGAGGACCGGCGGCTGAAATCCTCAGAGGGATGCGTAGTAACTTGTATGTGCTTAACTTCATGGTTTAATGAATGTGACCATGTGACACTGTGACTTATATTTGGGCTCAAATGAACCTCATTTCCTGGCTTACAACTCCTAAAATCCTTAGAAACTCCAAAGTGTTTTCTTTGTGTATGCTAATGAGTTGACTGATGGCTGGCAGCCCCTAGTTAGCTCCAGGTTGGGGGCTGGTCACCAGAAAGACCAAGATAGGGTTAGAGGGTTGGGACTTTCAGCCCTACCCTCATCCTCTGGGAAGGGGAGAGGGGCCGAATGTTAAATTGATCTCCAGTGGCCAATGGCTTAATCCATCATGCCTATGTAATGAAGCCTCCAAAACCCCCAAAGGATTGGGTCTGGGGAGCTTCCAGACAGCTGAACAATGTGGGCTTACAGGAAGCTGAACAAGAACTCATCCATGTGCAACTCCACAGGGACAGAAGCTCTTGCGATTGCGAGAACTTGCCCTATGTACCTCTTTCTCTGGCTGTTATTTGTATCCTTTAAAATATTCTTTGTGGCCGGGCGCGGTGGCTCACGCCTGTAATCCTAGCACTCTGGGAGGCTGAAGCAGGCGGATTGTTTAAGCTCAGGAGTTTGAAACCAGCCTGAGCAAGAGCGAGACCCCGTCTCTATTAAAAATAGAAAGAAATTCATCGGACAACTAAAACTATATAGAAAAAATTAGCCGAGCATGGTGGCGCATGCCTATAGTCCCAGCTACTCAGGAAGCTGAGGCAGGAGGATCGCTTGAGCCCAGGAGTTTGAGGTTGCTGTGAGCTAGGCTGACCCCACGGCACTCACTCTAGCCTGGGCAACAAAGCGAGACTCTGCCTCAAAAAAAAAAAAAAAAAATATTCTTTGTAATAAACCACCAGTAAAGGTTAAGTGTTTCCCTGAGTTCTGTGAGCCTCTCTAGCAAATTAATGAAACCCAAGAGGGGGTTGTGGGAACCCCAACTTGAAGCAAGTCCATCAGAGGCTCTGGAGGTCCCACCTTGCAACTAGTGTCTGGGGGACAGCAGTTTTGAGACTGAGCCCTGTGGGATGTGATGCCATCTCCAGGTAGAGAGTGTCAAATCGAATTAGAGAACACCTGCTGGCTGGAGTCCGCTACGGAACTGATTGCTTGCTTGGTGGTGGGCATAAACCTCCCCCTGCATGTGGTCATCGAAGTCTTCTGTGTTGATGATTGCTGCGGTGTGAGAGAAGAGGGAAAACGGTTTGAGTTTTTCCACTTTGGGAGACAACAATTTCATAAGCCACGGTAAGCAGTTATAATCATGATGACAGCTAACATTTCCTAGCACTTTATTTCCATAAAACACTGGTGGATTTTATCTTTTTGAAGGCTCACAGTAATCTTACTGTATAGGTGGGATCTCTGCTGTGCCTACTGAACAGATCAGGATGAAGCGTGGAGAGGTCGGCTCACTGGCCCAGATCGCCCGGGGAGCAGAAGAGCTCACGGGGCTGACCGGTTATGTCCTGAGTTCCCCTCACTCTGTCTAAGAGGGGTGTGTCGCGTGAGAAGGTCAGTCTGCTGACTGAAGAAAGGGGAGTAGATGCCGGGGGGGCCGACACCCCAGTCCACAGCCCAGGGCACCTGCAGGCACGCTGTGATGACACATGCTCCTCTAGCACCAGCTGCAGTCAATGAAATCCAACCTAAAATCCAGCCTTGCCTAAATACTCCTGCATTTTGGTTATAGACTCACTAAAGGTAAAAAACCTTCCAGTTGCAAAGTCACTGGCCATACACTCCATGTACTCCAGCTCCTAAAGGCATGTTTTCACATTTTGAATTTTCCTCAGTTCAGTTAGAATAGTCATTTCTAATAAGGAACTCTTCCTCAACCTACAAAACCTATTCTTTCTTTCTATCTTGAAAAATCAGGGTGTGTAATTATAAGAACCTAACTATCGGCTCTTTCAAAAGAAGTTGCTTAGGCTGTGTTTGTGGTGTTGGGCTTAATAGCACTGAAAACTCTACTTGCACAATATCATAATTACCATAATCAATCATGCTACCCTTGCAGTGCTAAATGGGGACCTTTTTTTGTGCAAGGAAAACAAAGTGAACCATTTTTCAATGACAAATATGTAGCAGGATGAGAGGCAGTTAATTTAGTGGCTTGAGTCACACAGATGAGAGTTCCAATCCCAGTGTTAGCCTGACTAGCTGTGTGACTCTGGCGAGTCACTTAATGTTTCAGAGGCTCAGTTTCCTCATCTGTAGAATGGGGTTAAAATGATTTCCCTCACGTTGCTATGTAAGGTTAGCAAAATAATGCATGTCAAAGCAAGTCCCGGAATAACTGGCACAAAATCAGCACTAACTAAATGGTAACATCATTTTTACTTGAGAACTTTAGGTTATTTCATTGAATTGGGATGATAGATTGAGAATGCTCTTAGCAGACTGTAAACACCTCTTCTTATATTCTGACTCATTGCCCAGATGTGAAGTTCGTGTCTTAGATGAGGAAGTCACTTGCTCTCCCACTTTCTTTCCTGAAAAGAGCCCAGCTCAAAATGCTCAAAGAGACATGAGAAGATCATCAGCTTAACTTCCTGGGCCCCCGTTTCTCGTCTGTAAAACTGGCTGATCTCCGCCCCACTGGTTTGTTGTGAATATTGATTAAAGTATATACAACGTCCTCCTCGGTGCCCAGCACATAGTTGCTGCTCCGTAAACGACAGCTGTCTTCCTTTTGGTGTCCACTGTGCCACGCAAGCTCTCCACCCTCTGTGAGGACAGCAGGGCGTGGACCCTGTCCCAGTTGGAGCAGAGAGGTCACTGAGCCGGATAAAGCCGGAACGTAAACTCCGTCTCTGGGCTGCACTCCTGTGCTCTTTCTAATGCCCCACAGCTGCCTCACTCACTCCGCGAAAACCTACCGCGTGCTTCCCACGTGCCTGCAGTAGTCCAGGCTGGACTTAAGGAGGCCTGGCCATGGCCCGTGGCAGCAGAGAAGCGCGAGAAGGGGCCAGCCTCTGTGCCTCCTTTGTCCCTGCCTCCTCCTCTCTCTTGCCTCCTTTTCTCCCTCTTGTTTTCCTTTCTCCTGGCCTTCATCGCCCACCTGCACAGCCAGCCACGTTCTGATGAAGTTAATACCCAGAGTGTGAGCTTTAAATGCAAGTCAGCTCAAGGGAGAGAACCTACCTGCCCCCTCACCCACCCACTCACCACCACCACCACCAAAAACTAACGAGAGGAATATTCCAGTTGGGCTAAACCGTTACCACAGTCCACGACGCAGTTACACAGCACCCATTCTTTTGCTCATTCTCAGAACAAGTATTTATGAACATCTGTCAGTGTTAGATTGTTCTAGGCCAGAGGTGGATGACAAGGTAGTGAATATTTAAGGCTTTGCCAGCCATACAGTTGCTGTCACAACTACTCAATGCTGCTCTTGTGACGTAAACAACTCATAAACAAATTGGGGTGGCTATATCCCACTAAAACTTTATTTACAAAAACAGGAGGCGGGCGGACTGGAGTGTTCTCACCCCCCTCTAGGTACCAGGACACAAAAGATAACAGGACCCAGGCCCCTTCCTTGTGGAGGTCAGAGTCTGGAAATGAAGACAGACAACCAGAGTGCACCGTGATGAGAGGGAGGATAAAGGACGTAGTGATCATCGTCAGGTGTGGTCAGGGAGAGTTGTCCTGGTTCTTTAGCTCCGTGTTTGGAAGAATCACAAGCAGGGCCAGTGCAAGGGAGTGATGACAGGCATGAAGCCTTTCCACACAAGCAGCTTTTATTGTAAAGCAAAAGTAAGTTTCAGAAAGAGGAGCAGGTCTGTCCCCAGGAGTGGAGATGGCCCTGATTTTAAAGACAGAGTACACAAAGTACAGTACACTCTGAAGGTTAGTAGAGAGTGGACTGCTCCAATAAGGAACAGCGTCATCCCAGGGTTAGGATCTGTCCGTTATGTTAATCCCTAATAATATGTTAATCTGGAGGTGGAATATTTATATCTTTTCAGGGAAGTGGGTGGAGATTCCCAGAATCATGTACCCTCCTGTTTTCTGTCCTTGTGTGGCTGGCTCCAGAACTGTCATGGCACTAGGGGGTGTGAGTTTTATTATGTTAATGAGGGAAAGGTTACCTTTGGTCATAAGCTCCTAGCTTCTGCGCATGCTCCTGGTCGGGAAAATTCTCTAAACTCAAGTTCTTGCTGTTGTGGTTTCTTTTCTGTTTTTATTGGTCTCGACCCTCAGCCCTTGACCACATTCCCCTATCGCCTGCCCTGCCACCTGCATACCCTTATCCCTACCTAATAATTATGACAATTACTAGTTCATCATGTATTCAGTGCCTACTCTATGCCAGATACTTTCCCTAAGTTATTTCATTTCCTTTTCCAGCAACTCTGTGAAGGTAATATTCTTTATTATCATTTATAGATGAGAAAAATGAGGTTCAGAGGGGTGACATGACTTCCCTGGACCACATGGCAGTGACCGGTGGTGGAGCTGAGACTTGAACAAGCACATCTGACTCCAAAGCTCGTGCTCATAAATGCTGCCTCTCTCTGGAGGCTCAAAGAAGGGAGGAACCTGCCTGGTTTGGGTGGGTCACAGAAAGCTTAAGGGAAGGGGTGGTCCTTAAGCTGCAACCTCGAGTCCTTGTGGGACTTCCCCAGGCAGGCAGGCAGTGGAGGGGAGAGGGCACTCAGAGGCGGGCATGCGTAAGCTGGCAGGGGAGCACCTCCACCCCCCACCCCTGTGCGAGGCCAGCATAGATGGGGGAGGCACTGGTGGGCTGGGAGAACCCTGAGGGCAGGGGCTGGGTTTGTCCACTCTGTCTCCCCCACAATCTGAGAAGGTCCGGGAAAGCCTGCTGAACTGCTGACCAGCCTCACCAAAGGACACACAGGTGTGCAACTACATGGGGTAGAACTCCTCAAAATCCTGTCCCTGCCCTGCCCCCCACCCTCTCCTGAGAGCTGCCCAGCCTGTACACTCAGCCTCAGACGATGCTCAGGCTTCTGGAATTATCTGGCTCGTGCTCTGCCCCCAGCTCCCACTCAGCCTCTCAGTCTCTGAGGCCTCCAGGACGGGGAGCCCTCAGCAAACCAGAAAGCCTGATTTTGCACAGTTTACGGTGCAAAGGACACTAGCATCCTGTGGCCATGTGACTGAGGGTCATCCCTCTCCAGAGGACGCCCTCTCTAGGAGTCTAGGTTTGAGGAGGGTAACAGCCAGTGCAACCTCACAACCTCGGAACGAGTGGCCGCCCTCTCTGCTAGCCCAGGCCCTGGGGCTGGCCCTGAGGAATGTGACAGGTGGCCCAGTCCTTGCTTTGCAGCTTCTCATACCATCTACCAGCTCCTGCTCTGGGACCAGCCCTCCTGCCCTGCTCTAGCCTCCGAGACAGAGCACCTGCCATTGCTTGACATATTTTTACTTGTTAATTGTGTGTCTCTCCACAGATATGCCAGCTCCGTGAGAGCAGGGACTTTATTTTGTTCCCAGCTATATCCTTTAAACAGTGCCTGGTACATAGTAGGTATTTAAAAAATGTTTGTTGAATGAAGAATGGATGGATGGATGGATGGATAAATGGATGGAGTGTGGCAGGGGCTGCTTTAAACTCTGACTCCGTACCCGATTTATTATATGACGGGAGTGAGGCAGCTCACCTCCAGGCTTCCTCAGTTACCAAACTCGGAGGATAATAGCATTGAACTCCCTTACAGCACAAGAGACAAACACTTCACAGTGGGTTTTAGGAATGGCCTTCAACTAATCAGGACAGTTGATGGGCCCGTCAGAGCAGGCCTGGGCAGGCCAGCCAAATGCCATTCTTGTTCACAGAGAAGACAGTCCACATAAGGTGCTGGCACCCTTGTTTCCCTATGGTAAGCACACAGTAAATGGCACCTATTACATGACGGTGCCCGGAAAATACATTCACTCAAAAAGTAGGAGCTGTTTTTACTATTATTACTTTGCTTTATGGAACTCTCCCCACTCTATATAACAACATAACTGGCTGGGCATGGTGGCACATGCCTGTAATCCCAACATTTTGGAAGACTGAGATGGCAGGATCACTTGAGGCCAGAAGTTCAAGACCAACCTGGGCAATATAGCAAGACCCCATCTCTATACAAAATAAAAAAAAATTAGCTGGGCATGGTGATGTGTGCCCATAGTCCTAGCTATGCAGGAGGCTGAGATGGGAGGATCCTGTGAGCCCAAGAGTGTAAGGTTACAATGAGCAGTTACAGTGAACTATGATCAAGCCACTGCACTCTAGCCCAGGAGACAGAGCAAGACCCTGTCTCTAGTAAATAAATAATACATAACTCATAACTCATATCTTCACAACTTGTGAGGCAAGTGTCACTATTCCCATTTTAAAGATGAGCAAACTAAGAATGAGAGCAATCAAGACACCTGGCAAATCACACTTCATTCATTCATTCATGTAATGAGTTATTTTGAATGCTCACCATTCAATTATTTTGAATCCTAGACACTGTTCAAAGGGCCAGGGATATAGGAGTGAACAAAACAAAGTCCTTGCTCTCAGGGGGCTGACATTCTCGTGGAGAGAGGCACACAATGAATAAACAAAAATATTTCAAGGAATGACAAGTGTTCAGAAGGCAAAGGAAGCTGGAAAGAAGAGAGACTGTGGTCAGAGAAGTCTCTTCGAGGAACTGACGCTGGACAGAAGGAAATGAGGGAGCGAGACACATGGTTCAGGCAACAAAAACAGCACGTGCAAAGGTCCTGAGGTGGAAGTGTGCTTGGGTGCTCTAGGAGCAACATAGGGGAAAAGATGCATGAGGTAGCTGGGAGCTAGATTGTGGAGGGCCTAGTAGGCCATTTTTCAGACGCTGGATTTTATTCTCAGTGAGATAAGAAGTCCTTAGAGGGCTTATGGAGAGGTTTTGAACAGGCAGGAAGAGTCAGAGATGAGCCTGACCTTCCACAGCTCAGCTGCCCCTGGGCCATAGGCCCACGTGTCCAAGGGCACCCTGGCTCAGAGGGCACAGCAAGGAATGCAGAGTGCCCCAGTGCCTCCATGCCCACCCCTCCACTGTCCATAGGGTCAGCTGCACAGAGAAGGGAGCAACCTCCATGGCAGCCCAAGGCAGAGCAGAGCCGCGTCTGCCTGCCCCGCCCTCGGGGCTGGAGACCACATCCTCCCTCCCACTGGAGGAGAAGGGGCGGGAGCAGGGCTTCTAGACTGCACAGGTCCCTGCAGCCTGGACACCAGCTGTCACAGAAAGAGGGTAAAGAGAGAAAAGAGCTTGCTTAAAAAAAAAAAGAAGAAGAAGAAAAGAAAACCAAACCCATATAGGAACATTCATTTCCTAGTAAATCCTAACTGATTGCAACATCAGCCAACACTTCCCTAAATAAAACATCATGTTCGTCTTTTGTGAATCCATTCTGATCTCACTCTTTCCCAATACTGCAGGTAGATGTGTGTAAAGTAGAACAACCATCTAGGTTTATTTCTTTTATTTTTTAAGTGAGCATAAACAGTAGTCAAATTTTTTGTGCGTTAAAAATTTGGTTTTCAAAAATTACTTTAATTAAGGTCAGAAAAAAATGTATGGGTCAGATGGAATAAATTATCTTTTATTTCTGCTTTTCACTGTACAATGGCACCTTTGTGAGCTTCCTAGGAAAGAAATGTCACAGCCATTGATCACATCTTAAAGAGTTCCAGCCCACAGCATTGATTACTGCGCAAATTGCTTTTCCGAAGCATGTGCCACACTGGGATGGGTGAAAAGATGAGGGACAGAGGGGCCCAAAGAGAGACACATTTTAAATCATTGACATTGAGCTCGCTCACAATCTGTTCCTGGATAAATTCATGTATATGTCACAGAAATCTGCAAAGAATTTTAAAGAGACAGGAAACCATATATTCCTTTTGACAATATCCGGATGCCAGAAATAACGTTTGTGGACCTTGTTTCAAGCAGTGGGCCTAAAGTGTGTCACTGGCCTGCAGGGATACTCGCTGAGCGACTGTGTAGAAGAGAATGCATGTGGTAGGATTTAGTCTATATTCAGCAAGATGAATTTAAAACACTCATTATCCCAATTCTTCTCTCAAAGGGAACAAGCAGGCTGTAGAGATGCCAAAAACCGTAGCTGTATCTGTCTGTGAGCCTTTGCTCTTATATATTTATTTAAAGGAAAGCTATCATAAGGGAAACCTGAGCTGATCACATTGTTTCCTACCTTCATGTCTTTGTACATGCTGATCCTTTTGCCTTGGGTGTCCTTGCCCACTATTTCTGCATAAAGAATGTCCACTTTTCCTTTAAAATCCATCTTGGAATCCTGCTTAGAGTATGATGAGTTAACTCCTAGCAGACATCAATCCTCCCAGAAATAAAAACTACAAACTCTGGACACAATACAAAAAACAACTGTACTAAAGATTTTGCAGAGTGATTTAACGCAGGCAAAATTTTGGAAGGGGGTCAAATGTTGAAAGAACCAACATTGGGTGAGTTCCCCAGTCTTGCAGCTTTGGTGTGAGGGTAGGCTGAGCTCTCAGAGTGGTGTGAGGTAGCTGAAGCTCTGGCAGAAACCCACCGTCTTTCTGAGAAACACAACACAAGTACAGAGCCTGGGGTGGCCCCAGCCACTAGAAAGTGAGGGGGGAAGAATCCAGAAAGGGAGAGATCTAGAGAAGGGGAGCCCCAGGTCAAAGTTGGGTAAACTTTCTCCAAGTATCTGGGCAACCCTCAAACCATGCATGTGTGGTACAGACTCAATGTAGCCTGAATAAGTGTTAAATTCTGACCTGAGAAATGAGCTACCATCAACCACAGGCAAGGCAGAGATAACAGTTGGAATCTAACTAATTGTCTGCTGAAACAAAAACATCAACATCTTGGGGAGGAGTACAAGAGAAACCCAGAGTTTCCACAACATAATAATCAAAATGTTCAGGATAAAATCAAAATAACTCAACATGTGAAAAATGCTATCCATTTTCAATGAGAAATAAAAATCAACAGCAGTAAACCACAAGATGACTCTGAGGTTAGAATTACTAGAAAAAAATTCTAATTGTGCTCAATGAGGTAAAAGAAAACATGCTAATATATGAAAAGATAGGAATTTTTATCATCAGAGAAATAGAACATGTATGTGTGTTTGTCTCTACCCAATGCAAAATCCAGGCCTAAAAAATGCAAAATCTGAAATTTAAAATACACTAGCTGGATAATGGTGGATTTAGCTTAGGATATATAAAACTGGAAAGAACATTATTCTCACCTTTACAAAAATAACAACATACTAGGCAATCTGAAAAAATAAAAACTTTTCTTTAACTCATCACTTATAGACATCAGGCATATCATTCAAACTGCTAAAAACTTAAGATAAAGACAATGTCTTGAAGATAAGGGAAAAAAACACATGAAATACAAATGAAAAAGACAAGTATACTGCAGACTTTTCATTAGAAACTATGCAATCCAGAAGAAAATGGAGTGACATGTTTAAAGTGCTGGGAAAATGGTGCCAACACAAAATTTTATACCCAGCAAAGATATTTTTCAAAAATGAAAGAGAAATAAAGTTTTTCAGATAAACAGAAACAGAGAGAACTCACTGCTAGGTAACCTGCACTACAAAAATTGTTAAAATAACTTCATCACGCGGAAGGAATATGATGCCAGATAGGAACTTAAAACTACAACAAAACAAAACAAAATGAACACTGAAAGTAGGAAAAAGTTAAATATAAAAATCATTTTTTCTTATTTTTAACTGTATTAAATGATAACCGACTACAGCAGCAAGAGTAACAACTTATTGTATGTTTACAGCACGCATAAAAGTAAAACGTATGGCAACAGTAGCACAAAAGATGGGAGAGAAGAATTGGCAGTACACCACTGTAAGTTCCTTTCACAGCAAGCAATATGCTATTTAAAGATAGATACTTCTGCTCTTTGAAAGACCTTGTTAAAAAAATTAAAAGACAAGCCATAGACTGAAAGAAATTATTTGCAAATTACATATCTGACAAAGGACTTGTATGCAAATACATAAAGAACTTCAAAAACTCAATAAGAAAACAAAAAATTCAAGAAAAAATAGGCAAAAGATTTGAACATTTTACCAAAGAAGATACACAACTGGCAAATAAACACATGAGAGCGTGCAAATTAAAGCTACGAAATAGCTCATCATACCTGTAAGTAAAAAAAAATCTTAAACTTACAGTCCTTATCGCTGGTGAGAATGAGGAGCAACTGGAACCCTCATACATCACTAATAGGAATGTGAAATGGTACAGTCACTGTGGAGAACAGTTTGGCTAATTTTTATAAAGTTAAATATACACTTATTATAGGACCCAGCCAATCCATTCCCAGGTATTTTCTCAAGGGAAATGAAATATATCTACAAATATTTATAATGGCTTTATTTGCCATCAACAAAATCTAGACACAACTCTACATATTCTTCAACTGCCAAACGAACGAATTCTGGAACATCCATGCAATGGAATACTACTCAGCAATAAAAAGGAACTAATTGGCTGGGTGCGGTGGCTCACGCCTGTAATTCTAGCACTCTGGGAGGCCGGAGGCCGAGGTGGGTGGATCGCTCAAGGTCAGGAGTTCAAGACCAGTCTGAGCAAGAGCGAGACCCCGTCTCTACTAAAAAATAGAAAAAAATGTTCTAGACAGCTAAAAAAATATATATATAGAAAAAATCAGCTGGGCATGGCAGCGCATGCCTATAGTTCCAGCTATTCAGGAGGCTGAGGCAGGAGGATCACTTGAGCCCCGGAGTGTGAGGTTGCTGTGAGCTAGGCTGACGCCATGGCACTCACTCTAGCCCAGGTGACAAAGTGAGACTCTGTCTCAAAAAAAAAAGGAACTAATTATTGAACTAATACAACATATGGTTGAGATTCCACAGCGTAGATAAATCTTACATTCACCATGATAAGTGAAAGAAGCCAGACTCATAAGGCTATATACTGCGTAATTCCATTTATACAATATGCTGGAAAACACAAAATTATAGGAACAGAAAACAGATCCATAGTTTCCAGGGGCTGAGGGCAGGAGAATGAGGCAATCAGAAGCCATCAGACTCACCACACATGGATGCGTGAACCAGAAGTCGTGTTCTGTCCTCCCCTGACACAGAAAGGGCCTGTGAGGACACTCCTAGGGGTTGCCAGAAGCTGGCTGAAGGCGGAGCAGGGCAGGATTGGGCCGACCTCAGTCACAGAGCCAGGCGAAGGGGCAGATGTGAAGAGTATGCATTGACGTCTCCTTACGGCGGAAGCACTTGGCATAGATTTTCTCAGCTAACTCTCACTACAATGCTAGGAGGACAATGCTGTTTTTATCATCATCCCATTTCAAAGATAAGGAAATCGAGGCCCAGAGAAGTTGTGTTATGCTTCCCCCAAGGTGCTGCTATTGGGTCGGGGTGTGCTGAGACAGTATTGACACCCTCAGCACTGGAGATGGTCCCTGACTGTGAGCAGACTCATCTGTGTTCTCCAGGGTGACAAACATACTTGATCGTTTGCTGCGTGCACCTGGATATAGGAAATGGTGAGACACACCGGGGCAATTAATTCACTTGAGATCCCCCACTAGTCAGTGATGGAGGGGATTTGAACCCTCGCAGTCGGGCTCCCAAGCCCGTCCCGGGGTGGGGAAGCCCTGGGATGCACACACCCCGGTCCTGACGCTTCACTTCCTGCCCACCCTGCTCTCCTCTTCGAGGCAGGATGAAGTCAGCCAGGACCCCATTTAACCCTCCCCCTGACCTGATGGGGAATCTATGATTCCATCCTCTGTAGTGATGTGGAAATCAGAGCGCCCCTCACCTTCCTGTGCCCTGTCAAGCCTTGCCCAGGCTGTGCCACCCCTCTCTGCCCGGGCAGGGGCATTGCGGTTGGGACAGATGATGCTTGGAATGGGGTCTGCCCCGTTGAAGAGCTGAACACTGAAAGATCTGTCAGGAAACTGCCCGTTCAGGGCCCCAGAGCAGGTTCCACAACTTGCTAGGGCCCTCGGTCAGCAGCTCCTTTGTGGCTTGGTGACAACTCCTTGGGCAGCCTTCTCGTCCCAGCCCAGAAAGAACTAGTGGTCCTCCCCTCCTCACACCCCCAGCTCCTTTCCTGCAGCACGAGCTGGAAAGAACCTTGGAGGCAGACAGAGCTAGGGGACCGCGGGCCGTGCACAGGGCTTACTGGGGATGGAGTTAACAACAGGCGTTGGTGATCGTGTGAATGTGGGAGGCACGTGGGGTGAAGATGTCTCCTGCCCACGTTCAGGGGTGGCCACTTCCTGGCCTGCGGGTGCAGGGTCAGGTGCGCTGGGCTGCTGGGGGCACAGAGGCAAAGGCAGCGGTGCCAGCCCTTGATCTATGGCCCACTTTTCAGTTGGGGCCTGGTTTGGGGTCAGGGTCCTGCTGGGCGTGGTGGGGAGAGGAGGACGCTCCTGGTGTCCTGGGCAGGGGCCGGACGGATGCCGGGCGGGGCTGCAGCTGGCTCTGTGATTCCTCCCCTGCTGTTCTCCACGTACCCCCGCCCCCACCCTCATTTGGCCTTTTCATTCTCTGGCAGGTGTTGTCTCCAAACTGAAGGTGTCTCCAAACTGAAGGTGTCTGCGAACACTGCGGAAATTTGAAAATGTCAGGGCTCTTGTTTCTCTGCAGTTTCATTTAAGTGCCCTTCAGAGAGACCTGGGGCTTTGTAGCAGAGCCACGGAACCAGAGAGACTCCTGGGCTTGGATCACGGCACTGAGAATCACAAGCTGTGCCACCTTGGGCAAGTCACTTCCCGTCTCTGAGCCTCAGGTCCCTCACCTGTAGAATGGGCTATTTGTGAGGCACGAGTGTTTTCGGGGTGACGTGCACTAGTCCGCAGCTCACGTCTGGCTACAGAGGCAGATTAAATATTAATGCACTGTTTCTCCCAGGTCAATGTGAGACCGAAGACTCTAGGAGGGTCATCTCACAAATTCTGGCATTGCTTTCAGACGCTCATTACTTTGGAAAGCATGTATTGGGCCCCTCCTGCACGCCAGGGCCCTGGGCCAGGTGTTGGAGTAGATAAAATGGTGACCAGATCATGGAATCTCCACGCCCGATAAAGCAGAGCCATGAGAAGGGACGGGGGTGTGGATGAGGTGGCCTGGGAGCAGAAAGACCCCACACAGCCTCGGGGAAGGCTGCGGGAGGAGGGGCGTCTGAGCCGAAACCTGACAGAGAGGGAGGAACCACCAAGGTGAAGGTGACCGAGTCACCTGCTTTGAGGTGAGCAACAGCATGAGACTTGGAGAAAGGGAGAAGACACCAGGGGGGGGCTGGGAAACATGGAGGGGGGACACGTGATGCTCTCAGACGGCCGGGCAGCACCGGGCCACAAGCAGCGGGACTGCTTCACTGAAGGAGTGTGCACTTTGTCCTGAGGGCACTGGGCAGCCATGGTGGGCCGTGGCGGGAGCACAGCACGATCTCATTCATGGTTTTCAAACACCCCTCTGGTTGCTTTGCAGAGAACACAGCAGACCATGGATGAAACCTGGAGGAAATCAAAGCTGAGCTCCTTCCTCTCTGAAGCCCTGGAAACAGACCCAGGTCTCACCTCAGCACGACCACTTCCTATCCGAGTGGACCTGGATGAGCCCCTGTTCCTCTCTTAGTCCTGAGTTTCTCATCTGTAAAATGGGAGTGGTTTAACACGTGCACCTTGGGGTTGCTATAAAAAATGAAATGAGTTAATCCATGTGCAGTGGCTGGCACAGAACAGCACTCAGTAAATGGAAGCTGTTATTCTTGTGCCTTTTTCTCCCCGGCACACGCGTATGCACCCCTTGCCCGGCATACCCTGGGCGTGCACAAGAGCCCCTCCCCATTTTTACAGCCAGTTCCAAGCCAACCACTGTCAGCAGCTCTGGGTTGCGGGGTGAGTGAACGGAGGCCTCAGAGGGTTTGTGCTGGAGCTCGGTTGCCTAGCAACGGCATCAGCATCGGCATCATTGCAGGGCCAGGCTGCATCAGGCACCAGTCACAACAAAGGCAGCAGAAATGAGTCACAGCCAGCCTCCGGAAACCGGTGGGAGCAGGGCCTTCTTTTTGGCAGGGATCAGATACACCCAGAATCTAGCTTGTGGGGGCAGCTCCCCTATTCTGGTTTCCTCTGCTTCCCCAGTAGGGCGCATATCCCTCACAATTCGCTGGGCCTTTTGGTGTAGGGAGGAGACTTAGAGTTGATACGGGTGCCAACTGTGTGCCCACTGAATGCATACATTGTACGTCCTAGTGTTCAGAACGGCGCTTATCCCCAACTTACAGCCGAGGACAGTGAGGCTTGCAAGGGATTGACAGTCCAAGTTTAAGTCCCCCTGCCTCCAAAGACCTTGCTCATTCCACCATACCTCCCAGACGCCATGCCCAGCCCTGGCACAAGCAGCCCAGCACCCCCAGCCCGGCCCATGGGTGAGGCCCGGGAAGCTCACCCAAGGTGGGCAGAGCTGGGCTCTTCATCCGCCCCAGCCTGCTCCTCTTCCTTCTAGGCCCTCTTCCCAGTGAGGACACCGGCACCTACCCGTCTCCCACGCCTAATAGAGTAGGTGTCACCCTGGATGCTTCCCTTCCTCATTGGCCTCATAGCGAATCGGTCCCCAAATCCCAGCCCCGATCCCCTTCACTCACCTCCTCCCCATCGTCGGGAGCAGCCTGGCCACGGGCTCCCCACCCTGTGCACTCACCGCCTGGTGCCCACCCCTCGGCCCCCACCCCTTCCTCCTCTCAGCTCTTCCAAAGGCTCCATCTGACCTTGGCCCTCCTTTGCTTGAATGTCTATCACGTACCACCCCGCCCAGAGTCTGAAGCCTGTACTTTTTGCCAGGCTGCCCACAACACACACACACACACACACACACACACACACACACACGGACCCACACCCTTCACTGCTGACACTCTGAGTGCCTGAGCTCCACGCTGCTCCCTGACAGTATGTACTGTACCAGCCACCGAGGACAGCTGGTAACCTTAGCAACTGAGCCCCTCTCTGACCTGCCAATTTTCCAATGAAAACACGTCCTAAGTTCCAGCCAGGTATAGCTCAGCCTTGATTCTGGACACTCCAGTCACCCTCACAGGATGCCTCGCTGCACTGGGAGGCTAAACCGCGGTGTCACATCAGTCCTGAGGGGGTGAGGTGGCCTGAAAAGGCAGCAGTGGGACCCCGGGCTCTGTCCGACCTCAAAGCCACTGCTAGCAGGAACTTTGAGAGCAGACACCTCCCTTACCTCCAGCCGGGGGACTCCAGAAAGGCAAGTGCAGACTGTAGTGGGAACTGCATGGCTGCCCTGAAGTCCGAGGCACTGGATTTTGGAGAGGCCACAGCTTTTGGACGCTCTCCGGTCTGCACTTCAGGGGCTCGGAGCCTCGGGGAGCGCTGGAAAGGCAGCGGCCTGGGGCCGTGGGCACTAGCACAGGCAGGGCGCGGGCCGTCTCCCTGACACGCACCCTGTGCCTCCCCACTTCCCCCACGCTGCGGACTGAGCAAGAGCAAAGGCCCTGGAGGGAGTGAAGCACCTTAGAGTCATCTGCAGGTGACTCTGGTGCTCGCCTCACTGAGGTGTGACAGAGGCCCATGGCCAGAAAGAGACAGCTGGCCCCGTGGCTCTGGACTTCAAGGCAGAACACGGCCGTAAACACCTTCCTTGAGCACATCTGTTTGGCCAATTCCGGCTTCGCCTCTCCACCCAGGAGACAGGAGGGGGCTTTCCGCACCTGGGAAACAAAGAGGGACCCCCTCAAATGGTTAGCGAAAAATCCATCTTTCCCAGCCCTCTGCCCTCTGCCCTAGGTCCTGTTCGTGCAGGGAGGACAGAACGCAGGGAAACGCTCAGGAATCTGCGTGAGGCCGAGCATGGCCAGTTTGTTCACGTGCCAAAGTGCGGGCCAGCTTCACGAACCTTCCGTCCAGCCCAGCAAGAAGGCCTGAGAAGCCCCTCAGTGAGAACGAGGCAAAGGGCAGACTCCTGTCGGGCTGATGCCTGGCAGGGAAGGAGACAGAGGGCCCCCTACGCACCGGGAAGTGTCCTGTCCTCACGGTCTGACAACGAGTAGCCCAGACCCTGGAGGGACAACAGAGGCTGCGCGTCCCGTCTCCCATCCCAGCTTTCTGTCCCCTTGCTGAGGGGACGCTCCTGGGAGAGAGGTTACCGCCTCCCGAGACAGCCACTCTGGAACCCAGGTTTTGGAATTAGAGCCCTGGGTGCGGTTCAGCTGTGCCGTGCGTTCCAGCCCTTTCCACAGACGGGGCTCACAAGCTCCAGGACTGCAGAGAGGGTCGAATGCGGTATTGCCTCCGGGTATACTTTTGAAATAGCAAAGGGCAGGTGATTGTTATTTTGTCATAATTACCACTGTTATGAGGATGTCACAGAGCACTAATTGTCCTGGAGCCCTCCCTGATATTTAACCTGCTTTCGATGTCCTGTAGCTCCTTCTCACCTGGTCTCTCCACCGGCAGGGAAATCGCAGCGGCTGTGGTGACAAAGATAAGCACTTGCCAGCTTCATTAAGACTCGAATCCAATCTGAAAACTGTCATTATGCAAAAGGATGGCCCGAGGGTGCACTCACCAATGACCTTGCCACCAGTCACAAGGGCACATGCATCAAAGAGAGGGCTGTGCACCTATCACTCCTCCCCTCTCCTCCTCTCTGTCAACAAGCATTCCAGTGCCTTCTATGGCAGACACAGAGAGACCTTCCCAGACC
The DNA here is from genome assembly GCA_963575035.1 of Avahi laniger. Taxonomy (NCBI): domain Eukaryota; kingdom Metazoa; phylum Chordata; class Mammalia; order Primates; family Indriidae; genus Avahi; species Avahi laniger. The sequence goes on from CAUYSK010128758.1 coordinate 18,547, forward strand.
ACCCAACACACCCCACCCCACCACTGTCTCCTGCTGATTTCTTTCTTTCTACAGGGCTCATCACCAACAGATATTTTCTCATTGATCTGTTTGTTTACCTATCGGAAATCTCCTGCTAGAAGGTGAGCACCTTCCCAGCAGGGACCTTGTCTGCCTCATTCTTCACTGAGTTCCCAGTGCCAGCTGGGGCCTGGTTTATGAGACCCTGAATAAATCTGTTGAGTTGATTTATAAATAAATTATATCAAATGCAGTTTCTGTAGCCAGAGAGCTTCTGTCGAATGTGGAACAGCACACAAGCACACAGATGGTATCGATTCAGTAAGATTAGTGCCACGAGAGCAGGGGACTAAGGAATAATAGAGACAAACAAGAAGGAGGAGGAACTCTGCTTTGGAGGTGGCCAAGAAGCTTTCCCTTGGGAAAGACTTGAGTTGGGCTTTGAGGGCTGAGTAGGAGTTAGCCATGTGGATGAGGAAGCTGGGCATGCAAGGAACCAGAGTGTCGAATGATGAGATGCGTTTGCAGTTGGACATGTCGTTCATTATGGCTGGAGCATAGGGTCCGCCAGGAATCTGCCGAGAGAGGGCTGATCTTGAAATATGGGGTCAGGATGAGTGGGCCTTGTAGTGGGAAGCTCTAAGAGCTTCTGGGCAGGAGCATGGAGGGGTCAAAGCACTTTGGTGCAGAGAGGAGGAGAGAGGGGAAAAGAAGGGAGGCAGGAGACCAGGGAGGAGGCGGGGCCAGGAGAGGGTGGGGCCTCCTGAATGGGGCGGGGCCGCCCAAATGGCCAGACAGGCGGCTAAGGAGACCCAGAAATGAGGAGGCAGGAACGAGAGTTTCTGGAGCCAAGGTGAGAATGAAGTTAGGAACAAGTGGACCAGAGGACCTGAGAGATTTTTAAATGAAAAACTTGACTGCTTCATGGTCAGATTTCGAAGGAAGAAAAGGCGGAGATGGAACAACCACCTGTGAATACCTACTGTGTGTCAGATGTCTTATATTCATTGCATCACTTGGTCTATGGGGTGGGCGTTCTCATCCCCATTTTATAGATAAAGAAACTGAGGCTCAGCAAAGCTGAAAAATCTATCCAGGTTTTCCCAAGTAGGAAAGGGAAAGTGAGGAATCAAATCTACTGCCTCTGACATCAAAACCCAAGTGCCTTACATTATGTCACCCACCTCCCAGAAAACTCAAGGGGGACAAGTATTGGAAAGAGGGGAAGAAAAGAGAGTCATGGGGGGCAGAGCCCTGCTACCTTGTAGCTCAGCATCCTGGGATTCTTTCTCATTGCCAAGATGAGTCTTGTCTAAATGTCAATAGTAAAGAGAACAAGTCACCCTTTTTCTTCCATGCTAATTATGTTAACTTCAAAGATTTTTTTAAAAAATCCTTCCCCATTCCTGGATTCAGGCACTATTTTTCTTTTTGTGTATATAAAGCGTGGTTGTGGAGGCCTCAACTCTGACCTCATTTTTTCCCTCTTTTTTGGCACCAATTGTTGGCAAACCTGGGCTTCAAAATGAGAATTTCAGAGCAGACAATCTGAGCTCTTTAAAGGAGCGAAAAAGCTTAGGCGTTGAGCACCCAAGAGGGAGCTACTACTCCTGGTAACTTCTGTGCAAGATGGTTGAATTGTGACAAACCATCATTCCCATTTTACAGATGAGAAAACTGAGAGTTGGAGGTAGAATTATTCACACAGGGTCATACTAGTGAGTGAAGACCAAGCCTGTCACACCCATCATGAGACATGGCTCACTTAGGCACCCCATGTGACGGGGCTATGGTCGTTTGTGCATAACTGGGCACAGCGTGGGCACTCAATAAATGTTTGCAAAGTGCATGTGTCAGTAGATGGATGAGTGTGATCTTGTTCACTGTGACAGCAACTTCTGTGTTATGTCTTCATTTCCAAGCATAGCTCCTGATACCTACTGTTTACTCCATCAAAGTTTATTGAGAAGAATGATAATCAGTGCAGAAAGGCAGAACAGTCTCATACCTGTATCCCAACATCGTACCCCTAACACAGGGCTGTCCCCACCCAGCAGACCAGGATTGACAGAGGGTGGGTGTCGTGAATGCCACTGTGGAGCAGGCAGGCTGCTCTCTCACCAGACTCACCTGTCTCCCCAGCTGGGCATGGGGGACGACTCCATCTGCACTTCGTGGGGCCACATGCATGGAAGAGGGAATTACAAGGGTGATGGCCCTGGGACAGAAAGGAGCAGGGTAAGCATTTGAGGAACGATAAGAAGAATGTGGGATATAAATACAGCAGAATATTGTGCGGCCGTGATAAAGGAGATCCTGCCATTTGCAGCAACAGGGATGAAGCTGGAGGACACCAAGCTGAGCGAAGCCAGCCGGACACAGAGGACAAATATCGCATGATCTCACTCGTGTGATGCATCCGAAATGGTCAGACTCATAGAAGTGGAGAATACCACTGTGCTTGCTGGGGCTGTGGGGAGAGGGCAGCAGGGACTGGCTCCGTGGGTGTAAAGTTCGTTTGTGCTGGGTGGCTGGGTGCCAGAGAGCTGCTGTCCAGCACCACGCCTGTGGTTAACAGTACGGTATTGAGCACTTCGCAATTCAAGAAGGCAGGTCTTATGTCAAGTGTTCTTACTACAAAACAACAAAAACAAGTAAACCTGAACCAAGGTGCGCACGGAAACTCGGGAAGTGCTGATGGCGGTGATGAAATCACAGGTATTCGAAGATGTCCAAACTCATCACATCATACACATTAAATGTGTGCAATTCTTTATCAATGACCCCTCAATAAAGCTGCTTTAAAAATACCTGTTTTTATCTTTCAGATCCAAAACAAACTCCTCCTTTTACTTTTGGAGTAGGATCATCCTTGGAAATTGTAAATGATATCCAGCACCCACACTGCATTCTCTGCCCTCACTCCTGCCTCGGCCCACCCCAGGGCCTGTTCTGGAGCCTGAAGCAGAGAAAAGAGGGGCTTGCTTCTTCCCGGCTCCTCTCTGCCGACATCCAAAACCTAAACCCTTGGGGGCAGGAAAGCTCCTCACAGCACAGGCAAAACATTAGGCGAAAGTATGAGGCTGTGCGCATAAGGGCTCCCCTTCCTTCGCAGCGTGCCTGCCCTCGAATTGGAAAGATTTCTCCAGGCTGGAGGCAAGAAGATAGAAGGGGAGAGTCAAGATATTTGAGGGAGGTCTTAGAGAGAGAACTTTGACTTCTGCTCCAAGGTGAGCCTCGGGATGTGGGGAAACCCTGAAGAGGTTTGCAGGGTCCCACGAGGAGTCCCAGGCAAGGGAGGTGAAAGAAACCACAGGAACTGAGCTCAGCGTGTCTTGAGAAAAAGGCTGCAGACGGCCTCGTGCAGATATGTTGGTGATCAGGGGCTGCAGAAGCAACAAAAGGACTTCTGGGCACCCGGCCAGGGGCGCGGCAGTCAGCACACCTGAAAGAGAGCAGCCAAAGCTGCCTTGGCTCATTCTCTCTCTCTCTTCCCCTCCCACTTTTCCAGCCCCTATATTCAACCCATCAGCAATTCCTGGGCTGGTGCTTTAATACTTATGAATAAAAGGGAGATTGTCCCACTGGTGTTACTCTTTTTACTTCTATGTTTCTCACCATCCTTATGCCGGGACCCAGCCATTGGCTCCCACCACCTCTCCCCGGGATTTCTGTGCTAGCCCCAGCTTACCTCCACCTTCACCCTGCTACACAGTTTCTTCTGCCCGCAGCAGTCAAAGTGAGACTTTTAAAATGCAGGTTAGATCACGACGCTGCTCCTCTGCTCAGAGTCCTCCAGCCCGCCGCTCACTCGCTCGGCACCAAAGGCCAATTCCTTCTGTGACCTGCAAGGCCTTACCGGCGAACCCTGGGCCCCCTCGCCCAGCCGGCCACTGCACCCTCCGTGTGTCCTGCCACACCCTGGACTCACACTGCACTTCAAGGTCTCTGCACCTGCCCTGGAGGCCTCCCAGGCAGACGGTAGACCTGGGACTCACTCCTTGAATTTGTTCAGGTCTTGGCTCGAATACCACCTGAGCACCCTATCCACAATCGTCCCTACCCAGTCACTCTTTTTCTTCTCATCTTCATAGCCCTTGTCTTATAGCCACCGTGACAGGTGTCTATTTGATTATTTTCTATCGTCCAACCCCAACCCCATAGCTTTGTCTGTTTCTTCCATGTCTATATCTCTCCAGCACCCAGGACAGCGCCTAACACTTCGTATGTGATCAATGAGTATTTATTGAATAACAAACGGCCCATGTTGACAGATCACCAAGGGCCAGTAGAGACCATGGCAGCCGTCTCCTCAATGCCTATATAGCATGTGACATCTCTAAATCTTAGATGTCACCCTAGGAAAAAGTAAGGGAATATTTTATTGCGTCCAACACCCTAACATGGAGGCTAAAAATAGAATCGATATAAGATATAGAAAATGAAGTTATGTTTCTTGCACTGAGTTTTCGTACTGCGATTCACAGCAGGCACACTTCCCTGGAAGCAGGAGCCCCAGCCGGTTGGTGGTAACCTCCTGACAGCCTCGATGGCCCTGCGGTCGGACCCGCTCACCCGCTTCCCTCATTTCTGTGCATCGTCAACAGTACCCGGTCCTTTCTCTGTGTCAGCACCTGGTTGGGTGGGCTCTAGGTTACTTGCAACAATAACAATTAACATTTATTAACATTCACCATTTCAGAAACTGTGCTAAAGCCTTTTCCTGGAGTATCTCCTTTAATATTCCCAACTACCTTGGAAGGTTTGTAAGACGTGAACTATTATTAACCACACGTTGCAGATGGTCCCTGACCTAGGAGCATCCAAGTTCCATGGGGGAGACAAAGACATGAATCGATAATGACCATAAGGCACGACTCCAACACAAGGAAGCGCAAGGCTGTGGGGACACAGATGGAAACTGATTCATTCTCTTTGGGGTGGGGGGCGACACATTCTACCTTCTGCAGCTACCAGAGCCCTCCCAGATCCCTGATTTTTAGGGCCTCCTAGGCTGCTGTTCCTCCCTCGGAGACCCTGTCCTTGGCTCTGCAAATGGCCAGCTCCCTGTCTTCCTCTCTGATCACCCTGTGACAGCCCCACCATGTAGGGCCCCTTCTCCCTACCAAGGACAGTAGTTGGTCCATTTCTTAACCTCGTTTGCATTTTCCCGTCTCCTCCACTTACTAAGATGTACGCTCCGAGGGCAGAGACCTGCCGCCTTGTCCATCACTGCACCCCGAAAACCTGGACGAGTGACTGACACAACAAAGGTGCTCAATAAATATTGATATTTGTTGAACAAAGACCCATCTGAGTGTGCAAGTGAAGTAATTAATTGAAGTTACAAGATGTTCAGTGGGCTGTGAGGAAGGAGGGAAGGATTGAACATTCTAGATAGAAGAGACTGCATGGACAAAGCTGGAGAAGTTTTGCTGGAACCCAGCAGGGGGCAGTGAGGCCCATCAGAGATGTCCTCTGCCTCGTTCTGCTCAGAGAACCTTGTCATCAGTCTCCCATGGCCCCTCCCCCACCAAACCACCTCCTAGCAAAGTTCTCAAAACTTTTCTCCTTGATGTTTGGTGAATGAGTGAATGATTGGGAATGATCCCAGCTGAGCATGTGTGTGGCTGAATGGAGTGCTGCCCCTCCTTGGCATTCCCCTCTCAGTGAGTAACTGGTCAGTTCACTCTTTTCCTCAATAGTCCACCCACAGTGGAGATTTTACTATCAGACAGACCTTGATGGGAACCTCAGCCCTACTGCCGAGGACAGGCTGCCAAGCCACTGAGCCCCTGTTTCTGCCCCTGCAAATGGAGGTGACAGTATTTGAATGACTGCTGTGAGGATTGAATGAGATGAGGTCTGTGAAGTCCTCCGCACAGTGGTTGGTGCATAGTAAGGACTCTAAATAACGGATGGATGGATGGATGGATGGATGGATGGATGGATGGATGGATAACTGACAAATGAATAGATATTTTTGATGAGACCTTGGGATTTAGCAAATTTGGGACAGCTGCAAGGGAGGCTGTGCATCCCTCCCCGAGCACCCTGAGAGACAGCGCTTCTTTAAACGCATAGGTGTGAACTGAGCCAGGGCCTCACCCCCACACCCCGCCTCTTGACAGAACTGTAGCAGTAGTTTGGAGGGTGCAGGCCAGGGATGCTGACTTCACGATCTCCATCATCCTGTCCTGTCCTCACCCCCAAGCTGGAACACAGCTTGGGGGTGAGGCAGCACAGCCAGAAGGCTCCCCCGACACACAAAGAATGATCCCAGTAGAGGAGGGATTGGGGTGGCTTGAGGCCGGCTCTTAGAGAGCTTGTTAGATCTTTTCAGACATAGTTTGGTAGATGAGAGCGTGGGCTACTGCCATTTACTTACTATTTTTCTTTTTTTTTTTAATTTTTATTTTTTTAGAGACAGGGTCTTGCTCCATCACCCAGGCTGGAGTGCACTGGCATTATCATAGCTCACTGCAGCCTCAAACTCCTGGGCTCAAGCAATCCTCTCTCCTCAGCCTCCCAAGTAATTGGGACTACAGTTGGTCACCCAACTAACTTTTTAAAGTTATTTGTAGAGACAGGGTTTCGCTGTGTTGCCCAGGCTGATCTCAAACTCCTGGCCCCAAGCAACACTCCTGCCTTGGCCTCCCAAATTGCTGGGATTACAGGCACAAGCCACCTTGCCTGGCCTTTTTTTTTAAAATTGATCAGAAACATTTGCTTAAAACATTTTATTTAAAGCAGAAACGATGAGGGGTGCACAGAGACCATGAGCGGGAAGGTCTTTTGTGAAGGATAGCACATGAGTGAGCCTGTGAGTTTTAGAGCACGACCGCAGAAAACAGAAGGTCGGGATGGAGCAGAGAGAACTGGAGTTGGGTAGAGGGAGAGCTCATAGACCCTGTCATGGAACTGGCTTGGTTTATAAATGAGCAAATGCCTGAGCCTCAGGGAGGTAGACCGAGGTGACAAGCCTGTGGCAGAACTAGAACCCAAGCCTCCTGGCGGTGAGTTTATTGTCCTTCCCTGGCTCTTGCTAATTTTCACTTTCTTCTCTTCCTAACACCTGGCAAGACGCTTGTGGAGTTCGGTACAACATCTAAAGGTGAGTCTTACTCATCCTCGAGTCTTGGTATGTGATCAAATCGACATTCCCCGAGCCCTCAGTCCTTGCAGTTGCCAACCGCTGCACGAATTGAGAGTTTGGGAAATGAAATTCTTGTCACTGTCACGAGTATTTATTTTCTTCAGTAAACTCTGGCATTGTGTTACAAAAGCCCTAAAGTATTGATATTCATTATGATTTGGAGTCAATGGGAAATAAAATGCTTTGCACAAATTCCATTTTATAACACAGAGATTTTAAAAAATGAACTCCAGTATTTCTGTTCAAACTTCAAATGAAAACCTTCTATTCAATCTGGATCTGCCCAACTTCTGACCTTCACTGAGATATAGATATTATTTGCTGTCTTCTTATGTGCAGAAATTAATTTCATTAAGCCATCCTAATCATTTTTTGAAGACTAATTTAGCATGGCAGCATGTGTAATATTAGGCAGGGAATCTGCCCAAATGTTTATTTGAAATAAAATATTCACACATTTTGTCATGGGAACACCAATAGTTTTATCCTATATTGATAATCAAATGGGAATTCATCATTTTCACCCGAATCTGGTGCTCCTTCTGGATTCCCTGTGCTGGTAATGCCAGCACAGTCCACTTAGGTGTCCAGAAACACAAGAAGTCTTCCAGAAGCTTCCTTATCCCTCACCCCCCACACTCAACCCTGCACTCGCCCCATCATTTCTGCCTCCTCCTGCATGTTCCTTAAATCTGCTGGCCTCGCTCCTTCTCCACTGCTACTGACAGTTCCAATCTTGTCTTCTTTCACCCAGATGATTCTAATAGCCTCTAACTGGGTTCTCTGTTGTACATGCCGCGTAGGCTAGTGATTGCAGATCCTCTGAGTGTCTGCCTAGACGCCCTTTTCCTTTATTTTAAATTTATCTCCTTCCTCCCTGATTCTTTATTAGCATTTCCTCCCTTGGTACCCAGTCTGCTGTGTCTCATATATGACCTAATGCATTGATTCTAATCAAATCAGTAAGGTTGCTGTGCGTGGAATGTATTTTAATTTAAATAAATTGTATCATGCAATTAATTTCATTTGGTTTCCCACTTCTCTCCCATGGAGATCTTTCCATGCAACTCTGTGCACACCTGATTTGTGATTTCTGACTCCTACGTAATATCTCACACAGTGTGCAGCCACCACATTTTGCTTGTTCTTGCCCCTAAAGGTGGGCACCCAGGTTGCCTCGAATGTTCCTTTCCCTTCCACACAAAGCCTAGCAAAGACTACCCAGCAATATTCCTTTGCAGACCTTGGAAAGAATTTATCAGGGCTGTGTAACTAGGAATGTGCTAACTGGGACATATGGCACGGGCATGCTTAATTTTGCTAAGTGCTGCCGATCACTTTCCAGGAGGACTCTGCCAATTTATGTTCCCGCTTCAGAGCAGGAGAGCTCTGGTCTCCCCACATCCCCACCAGCACTTGGAAGTATTCACTTACGAGTGTTTGTCAAGCTAATAGATGCAAATGGGTTATCTCACTGCTGTTCTCATTTTCATTTCTGTCATTATCAGTGAGCAGGAGCCTCTCTTCATGTATTGCTCAGCCATTTGGATTTCCCCTTCTGGGAAAGAACTGTGCATCTTCTTTACCCAATTTCCTATTCAGTTCTTTTGGTTTTTTTAATTGATTTGTAGGAGTTTTGTATATATCACAGGTATCAATAATCTGTTGATATGAAATATTGTAAATATCTTTACTCAGCCTGCCATGTGTCTATTAACTTTTCGGATGGGATTCTTCATTGAGAGAGAATCTTCCACTTTCATGTTAAATTCACCCATTTTTTTTTTGCTCTCTGGCTTGTCGAGATCACCTTTTCTCTCCCAACTTACTCCTGATGACTGTAGCACAGACAGCCATGTGCCTCCAATGTCATCTTGTTCCACGGACACAAGTGATTGGTGCACAAATGGGCACCTGACTCCACTGGGGCAAGGACCCCATTTCTAAGGAGTGCGAAGCTGGGACCGGGAGCCAGCCAATCGATCACTCTCCCAGTGGCTGTGAAATCTGGGAGCTACTCATGGCCATTGTCTACTGTGATAAAGCTGTCCTGCAGGAAGACACCAAAATGTAACAGGTGTGTGAAGAGAAGCAAACAGCTATAGGACAGGATTGGAGGCCTTCAAGAGTTCCATTTCCGTTCTCTGGTTCCTAAGGCCCTATTCCTGGGATAGCCCAGCATCTCCTTGACCCATATTTACCAACTACCTCTCCAAGAGGCAATGTTTGGACATTCAAATACTACGTTTATCTTAACCATACCCTTGTACCATATCTACTACCATTTAGTTAATACTTTTCTTTAAAGTGACTAGATATGTTTGCTTAAAACTCTTTATTTAAAGAGGAAACTTCATATTAAGACTGTAAATACAAAATTAGTACCATCTGCTATACCTAGAAGTAGTGATGAAAGTATACGTACTTAAAACAATATAAATACTAGCTAAGTACCATCTCACACTGAAGGTGGAGACATATAGAAATAAACTAAGACAAAATAGACCTAAACTGATACTTTCTCTCTAATGTATCAAGACTTACAAAGATTTAGGAAGAGAACGAATTGCACCTTCTGTTGGTGCAATTTAATGTCATTAATGCTTTTTCCCCAACCTCCTAAAAGCACTTCCCTGTCTCCGGGGCACCTTTAAAAGCTAGTGTTTGATTAAGTTCCTCCTTTTGAAATAGGGTAATGGCAGGCCCTGCTTGATAAAGAGTCATAAGACCCAAACCAAGGTCTCCGATAAAACAAGAGGTGGCAGAGAAGCCGACCAAAACCAGCTAGAATCAAGATGGCCATGAAAAACAACCTCAGATTACCCTCACCGCTCATTATATGCTAGTTATAATGCATTATCACACTAAAAGAAACTCCCATCCGCACTATGACAGTTTACAAATGCCATGACAACTCCAGAAGTTACCCCATATGGTTTAGAAAGGGGAGGGACCCCAGTTCCAGGAACTCTTCACCTCTTTCCCAGAAATCTTATGAATAATCCTTCTTCCACTTAACATAAAATTAAATAGAAGGTATAAAATAAGGCCCCAGAAACTCACAAAGTGCTACTCTCTGTTGCTTTTGAATTATTTCCTGTGGGAGCCATGAAACCGCTTGCCCTACACGCTGAACCCCAGTTTTGGTGTCTACTTTCCCGACAGCCTTTATATTTTCCTTCTCATTAATTTACTAAAATGTTTCTGATCATGGCAACCAAAAGCACCGCAACAAAGTGAGGTATCTTCAGTTAAGTGGACCAAATTTTCTAATTTGTAAATAATCAGGCTGATGGGAAAATGGCCGACACTTCTTCCCAAGCTCCATTGGCCAGAATTCAGTCACATGAGCCCCGTCCTAGATGCAAAGGCATCTGGGAAATGTAGTCCAAAGCTCAGTTGCCGTTTCCTGCAATAACTCTACCCCATAGAAGGGATGCAGGAATCCCTTGTGGACCGGGTCTGCCACACACTGCCACCAGCAGCCATGGTGGGGTTGGACATGTTATAGGAGCTCAGGTGAGGGAGAGAAGGAAAGAAGAGAGACAGAGGAAGAGAAAGTACCCTGTTCTTTTTCATTAAGTAAGAAAAAAGTCTATCCACCTGAGTCTCTTTCTCTTTTAAATGAGCATGAACTACTTTTTCCATAGACATACTGATAGTATAACTCAGTGAAAATGTAATGGTTTTATTAAGTAGTCTTATTTTCACTCCCAGAATCTCTATGGGAGTATATCACATATAGATAATTCCTGAAAGGTCATCTGGAAAATAGATTTATATAAATTAAATCCTGTCTGCCCCTGGCCTTAATTATGTTATTAAAGTCAAGTTTCTCTGGGAACACATTTGTAAATCATATTCTATTTAAGAATTCAGCTAAACATATAAACTGAAGTGAGCATGTGGGTGGGTGTGTATGTATGTAAGAGGGTTCTCAAAATAAGTCACAAAATAAAATGCCCCAGGGCTAAGAATGACTTGGATGTTGTGTTAATTTCCTAAGGCTGTTGTAACAAAGTACCCCAAACTGGATGGCTTAAACAACAGAAATGTGTTACCTAACAGTTCTGGAGACTAGAAGTTCATGATCAAGAGGTTAATGGGATTGGTTTCCTCTGTTGGCTGTAAGAAAGAATCCGTTCCATTCCTGTATTCTAGCTTCAGTGGGTTTGCTGTCAGTCTTTCAAATTCCTCGGCTTATAGATGCATCACCCCATGTCTGCCCTCATGTTTACATGGCATTCTCCCTATGTGCCTATCTGTCTCCGAGTCCAAATTTCCCCTCTTTAGAAAGACGCCTGTCATATTGGATTAGGACCCACCCTAATGACCTTACCTTAACTTCATCATCTGTAAAGACCCTGTCTCCAAATAAGGTCACGTTCACAGTACTAGGGGTTAGGATTTGAACATAGGCATTTGGGGAGGACACAATTCAATCCAGAACAGTCATTGCCTCAAAATAAAAATGTTCAAAGGAGAAACAGTGGGGGCCATGTAAGAGAACAAAATGCACTGTGCCAAAGTCAACCAGCCTCTGTCAAATCTATCACTAGAGAACAGGACACCCTTTTTGGTTTCTCCAAACTTATTTCCCAGGACTTCAAATAGCTACTAACCTCCAACAGGGTGGACTTTGAGCTTAGTGAGATGATTAAAGTGTGGGTGATAGAGGTGGGCTGCCTAGGTTCTAATTGGATGTTAAGTCTAAACAACTACGTGAATTTGCACATTATTCTAACCCCTCTGGACCTCTGTTTTCTCTTCTGTAACCTACGATGATGCATACCTCATACGATTATTAAGACAACTCAACAAGCTACATGCCTGAGCAATAGGTCGCAGCAGGCACAGTGCTAAACTCATCGTGCTCCAGAGTGATGTGTGAGACAGGCCTGCCTTAAAAAAGCTGTACAGTGACCAGCCCCACACGCACCACCTACATGTAATTAACACTTGGCTGCATTTCCTTTACCATATACCCCTCTAACAATCCATCCACGCTATCCATCCATTCCTCCACCCTAAATTTTAGGCATTTCAAAGTAGGTTGCAGGCATTGGTACCCTCCTCCTAAACATTTCAGCATGCAGTCATTAACCAGTATTCAATACTTGTTTACAATTCTTTTTTATTTTGAGGTGAAATTTAATACAGTGAAACGTACAAATCTTAAAAGCACCTATTGATAGGTTTTGACAAATGATACCCCCGGGAAATCCAAACAGCTCTCAAAGTACGGAACGTTTCCATCGCCTGAGAACCTTCCCTGCGCTTCCTTCCCGGTTCATTTCCCACACCCACCTGTCCTGGGAGGCAACTATTTTTCTGATTTCTGTCATTAGAGACAAGTCTGACTGATGTGAAACTTTATGTAAACGGAATCAGACAGTATGTACTCGTTCCCTCAGCATAATGTCTGCGAGAATCATCTGGGTCCTGACACACAGCGGTGGCTCGTTGCTTCCGTTGATGAGTAGCATCCCGTTGCATGGATACGGGACAGTTCCTTTACCCATTCTCTCACTGCTCCGCTCCGGGGCTGTTCCTGTGTTTTAGCGCTCACGGAACACGCTTCTGTGGGTATTCTTACACGAGTCTTCCTGGGGACATGTGACTTTCATGTTTCTTGGGAGTGCAATTGCTTGGTCGTAGGATAGGTATATGTTTAGTTTTATTTTTAAAAATTTTCAGCACTTTTTCCAAAGTAGCTGTATCATTCTCCCCTTCTACCAACAATTTCCTAAGGTTTTGAAAGAGGAAGATCACTCTGACGGCCTCTGAGGAAGACAGACTCGAGAAAGGAGCCCGTCAGGCGGGCGACTGGCGGGAAGCTCTTGCCATACTCTGGAGAGGGATGGCAGGAGCCTGACAAGCACCTCCCGGGTGGCGAAGACCTCGCTCCTCCTCCAAAGGGTGACAGCGCAGTGTGGTGGTGTTCGTTTTTACATGCTCTGAGTAACCCCAAACCACTACCAAGACACCAGACAGGGCTCAGGGAGAGAAGACCATTCTTAATTTAGACAGTCATTTCTGGGGACAAAAAAGACCTATAAATGTAGAATATTTTAATATCCACACTAGTGTATTTTTTTATTAACTCTAAAAAGGTTTGACCTATTTAATACCGGAGGGGAATAGCGTGGGCTGAGAGGGAGGAAGCTGTCCAGCACTGACTCTCTGTGCTCCCCACAGCTGCTGCCGCGAGCATCAGGCTCCCGACCAGATCCCCAAAAGGCCCCCCACCAAGCCCCCCACCAGACCCCCACCAGACCCCTCACCAGACCCCCCACCAGGCCCCCACCAGGCCCCCCACCAGGCCCCCCACCAGACCCCTCACCAGACCCCCCACCAGACCCCCCACCAGACC
>CAUYSK010128761.1:0-50411 GCA_963575035.1 Avahi laniger
TAGAAAAAATTAGCCGGGCATGGTGGCTCATGCTTGTAGTCCCAGCTACTTGGGAGGCTGAGACAGTAGGATCGCTGGAGCCCAAGAGTTTGAGGTTGCTGTGAGCTAGGCTGATGCCATGGCACTCGCCCCAGGCAATATATTGAGACTCTTTCACAAAAAAAAAAAAAAAAAAAAAAAAATGAAAATAGTTGGGTTTTGATGGGGGAGAATTCATCTTATAAAGAATGTGATTCTGTAATAGTTGACCTATATAACTCATTAGGTATTATAAATCAATTTCATAATCAAAATCCAGTTGCTAAAAAATGTATGCCAATGTTGTTTAGGACAATACCTTGAGAGAAATAACTCTATATTTTTTTCTTATAAAAATAAAAGTAAGTATTTTAAAACTCGGACACCTGTTTGAGAGTTACCGAAACAAGGTATTGGGAGCAGTTTGGGTCACTCTAAAATGGTTTGTCCCTATGTCTTATGCCCCTTTGACTTCAAGGAGTTCTGTGTAGGTTATGCCTTCCTCATGAGAGATGGTTTTGTTTATCAGAGAGTGAGACTGCAGGTTATGCTGAAAAGTGTGCTGTGAGACACGCGTAGGATGCAGGCCCATCCCAGGGACGGCGGGAGGGTCGAATGAATGAAATGCAGACACTGCTAACTAAAGGAGCACCTGGCACGGTCCGGGCCACCGCTCTGCTGCTCTGCGGCAGCCCTTCTCTAACAGTTTGCGAGAGTTCCCAGCAAAGCAAACATGCCTGCCCAGACTGCACACTTGAGCATCCAGAAAATTCCCACAAACTATCCCAAAGTGTTATGATGGTGGATCACCACCTGTTCTCTCCCTTTATGTGGACTCGTTGTGCCAACATACTATAATAGCTCTGCTTCAAACTTAAATTAATTGTATTTTATTCTCATTTAATCGTCAAATTGGGGAGCACACATACTGCTATGCGTTTTTGAAGGAATGTTCCTGGAGCGGATTCAAGGCAGACGATTAAACTTCAAAATTCTGGACAAATGTGCACGTTACAGAACAGACCCACGTGATGCCACTGGCGTTGTGCAGGCAGCTGGTCCGGGTACGGGGCTGAGATTTCATGTGCCACAATTGTTCGAAAATCCTGTTGTCGTAATAGCCCACAATTATGAACAGCTACAAATATAAACACAAACTGGGAAAAACGGACAAAATTATTGATGACTTATTGGGGGCTCAGAAAATTACAATATTTCAGGAAAACAGCTATTAGCGAGATTGCAATTGAATGTGTTCTCGACAGCCAGAGGGAACATGACCAACAGCGCTGCCGTGTGTTTATGTCACATGCTTCCTCACTGTGGCGTGGAGGCGGGAATGCAAGGCCTCTGCAGAAGGGCAGATCTTTATTTTCAGAATCCACGGTGAGTGAGAAACTATATGTACTTTGGTTTCTGTGAAGAATCTTTGAAAGAAGAAAAATCAAAAGGAAGCTGAAAGAAGCGATAAAAATCCTCAAGGAGCACAAAACGTCCCTTATGAATCGTTCCTACCAAGGCCACTGAACAAACTCCACGTATCAGAGATCTCTCCATTTTAATACTTTGGAAGATGGTGCTGAATCTGGAATGGGAACGGAATTGTGTTTGGGATTCCAACGGGGGTTTTAAATGCTAATGACTCGTAAGACAATGGAGAGCCCATTTCAGAAGCATACTAAGTTGCTTAAAAGGCACCAGATGGAGAAAGGGAAATAAAACATAAGTATTGCTGTGATGTTGGTCTCTGCTACTTATCTTTCACTGACTGGAACCTACAGAGAAAGAAAAATAATAAGTTAACAATATCACGCCCTTTGTATTAGGCTCCTTAGAGTTTCAGCAACCCTCAGCATCTTTTTTTATGAGGTTCCAACTAAATTTCCTGTCTACCTCCATTATTTCTGAACTCTCTGATTCTGGTCATTGTAGTGTGGGATCCGGGTTCACAGTGACGATATAGATGGAACAAATCAAACCCTACAAAATAAAAGCACCTGTCCCACTTCGAAGCAGAAAGGGTTGGTCCGAAGAGCTATAAACGGTTCTTGGGTCCTTTTTAGCCACGGAAAGTCAGCTCTTAAGTGGAAAAGGAAAGTCACCTCAAATCAGAACCAGATGTAAATTACTAAATGAACCTTCAGTTCCTAATTGGAGACACAGTCGGGCTGTAAGACATTTAGCAAATTACAAACAAAATGTTCTTGTTTACATTACATTAAATGGCTTTAAAGCTGCAGCCAAAGAGCTAAATAAACATGCTGTTATGCTAAAAACAGAGTGGAAAGCCCATTCAGAGTTCGGTGTGTGCAGGAGAAACCACAGCCCACGGTGCCCAGAGCGTGTGTTTTTGTAAATGCCAGCCCTGTCGTGGACGAGGGGAGTGGATTTTCCTCGGGATCCAGAGAGTAGTGAGCAGATATCACTTGCAGGAACGTGCGTGAATCCTGTAACATATGCCTTCTTTCAGGATGCATAATTCATAGCCGGGGATATTAGCCATAGCAGTTCAGCTCAGTAGCAACACCTCATTATTTTATCCCTCAGTATTTATTCCTATGTTTGACGCCTCATGAAATTACTGTTAATGTGTTTATATAAGGGCAGATCTGACACAAGTGGGAAGAATGTAATTTCCTTCTCATTCTTTCCTGCTGCTCTGTCCTCTTCCCTGGTAGAAGTGGCAAGTGTAAATAGTTAATTTGCTTCAATTATGAGCCTGTCCTGCTAAATTAGAAGCAGCAGGGATATGAAGAGCCAGAATTACACTTATGAGGCAGCTGACAAATCCTCTGAGCCCACAGAATCTAATCATTTCCTCCTCATTGGTGCTCAGACACCCACTCCATAAATGCTGCTGGGTTTTTTTCCCTTATCTTATGATAAAATTTGGATTTTATGTCAACAATACTTAAGGTTAACTAAAATCCTGTTGCACTGTATCATTCACACATTGTTTATCTTGGCCATTTTCTTAGAAACGTTATGCATGTCCCCAATTTTTTAAAAAAAAAAACTAGGAGTAAAGGAGAGGTAAAACAATTGTTCATTTAAAAACTGTAAAGTGCACGCGAAGTTTATAGTCATATGAATTTGAAACTGAGCAATTAAAATTATCACCTGAAATGGTGAACATATTTTACTTCTAAAGTACAGGTATTTGTGTGTATACATATAATTATTGACACATAAATGCGATTATTGCATGGCTTCATGGGCGTAAGCATATGTAACACACGTATGCAAATATTCATACGCTCGTCCACAGTGGGAGCAGACATTTCATTTGAAAGTTGGAAAAGAGATAATTCGAACAGAGTACTCATTAAAGTCTATTGTGCTTTATGGATTATTTGAAAAAATGTTTGGGATGGGTTACATATCTGTGTATCAGTCCACTGCTTCCGTTGATGTACATTTAGTTTAGAACATGCAATTCAGTCATTCACCCTTAGCAATCACACTAATGATGACCCATACATAGAAGGAGAAACCGGAGCCCAGGGATTCTACACTCAATAAATATTGCTGAGCATCTACTACGTACCAAGCACTGCCCTGCATGCTCGGGCTTCAGCAGTGAACAAGAGACCAGGCCCTGCAGTTGTGTGTGTGAAAGAAACACCAAAGGGAGTTCTCACAGCTAGGAGGACCCATTGAGCAAACAAAGATGGATCGCTGGACACCAGATTGACTTGATTCAAACCATGGTTTTGCCATATACTTGCTGTAAGATATTGAGTAACGTAATTACTCATTCTAGTCTGTGTTTTCTTATCTGTGAAAGGATGATAATATCAACGCAATATTCTTATTATATATGTATATATAAAATCTTTAATTCTTCTCTCTATAAAATCTTATATATATAAAATCTTACACATACATAATCTTTAATTATTACAGTATGTGTAGCCTGACACAAAAATGCAAACAAATGAGGCATAATTTTTAATATCTTTTTTGATTTTGATTTCATAGCTTTAGTGTCTCACACCACAGTGGGCACATAATATTCAGTATATTGATAAGTGTAATTGAACACCGTGCTTTCCCTAGTCACCCTCATTTAATGATCAGCAGATATATTTTGTAGCCATTTTATCAGGCGAGGAGCTTGCTTCTGAGTCTCACCCCCCAGAAACAGGTCATACCAATATTGCTGAGACCATTTAGATGGATCAGATGGTTCTCAAAAGGAACTGATAGAAAGATTTTGTCACATTGTATAATGTTTTAAATCCTCTAAATACCACTTTATAAAGGTCTTTGAATTTGGGAACGCTTAAGAAAATGCTGAGCAAGTTACACGAGATGGAAATTTAACCACATTTAAGGACTAAGTTCTGTATAAAATACAGATGCACTTGCTCTAACTGACCTCAATAGCAACGGCCTTGAAAGAAGCTGCAAATTTTAAATTTCGAAAGGATGCAGCAGGGAATCGTGGTTAAATTCTTATTCCTTAGACATAACTATATTTCTAAGCATTTTCTATAAATATAAAATAGTAGTGAAAAAAACCTACATTTGAAGTTAACCAGAAAGAAAAATGCCTTTTAGTTTTTGAATAGAATTTGGAATTGGAAGAATTTTATATTTTTTCTTCTTATTATTGTAAAGACTGTTAAAATAAACTATGACTAGCAATTAACTAAGGGCCAGAGCAGAAAAGAAGGAAGGAAGAAGGAATTAAATGGTATTTGTAAGATTTTGCTTTTCTGTATGAGTTGGATGGATTGTTTGTTTAGTGAAGGAGTGGAAAATAAAAGAGTGAAATGACAGATTGTATGAGAATTTTTTCTGTTTAAATTTGTCACAGGCATTGATATGGAGCTGCCAATTTCAATTAGGGGATTATTAGCCTATAAAAACATATGTACATGCTGGTATTTAGAACATCTCAAAAATGACTCCATGAATTGCTAGATCATGTGACAGGGTTGGGTTCTCTAGAATCGCTATTTGATGACTATCTATGTATGTTTTAGTTTAATCATTATATATGTTTTAGTTGAACCACTGAGATGCAATCCTTAGATAGGGTCTGGTAGCTTTCCTGGAATAACAAACCATAGCATATAACTAAGTTAGGACAGGATGAATTCAACAGTGTTTGGATGAGCTGGGGGAAATGATAAATGATGTATTATGGTTTTTTAAATCCTCATCTGGCCAACTCTGCACTTTATTTCAAACAGCTGTGGCCCATTTGGAAGCCATTTTGTAACTCAACTAAATACTAATATTTACTGTATGAATCACATACCTTTAAAATATTTGTCTTTCCCTGAGAGCAAGGGACCATTTCTTTTCCAAACTTCACGTTGACATAAATCAGACCCATCTTCATGGGTTGCAAGATTTGTGCACTTGATCTCTGCAGTGGTTGTTCATTGCCAGATGCAGTCCTGGGACATCTTTGATTTCTGCAAGCAGGGGACTTTCTCCTTCCATAATTAGAGGCTTTGAAACATTTTTGAGCAACTTTTTACTAATGATTTTTCAATATCTATTTTAAAGTAAGAATTTTCCCACTTCACCTGCATGTGGAATTTTTACATATTTGTTGCCATTCTCTCATATTTGAGGTCTGTCTTTTGGACATTTCCATTAACTATAGAATTCAAGCAGCATCCTTGTCGAATTTTAGAAAGTAGCATTAGAAGACATCCAGAGTGTATAAAATTGGAGCCATCGAATAGTTGTCAAAGGTGGAGGTTCTAATTATTGTTGAGGAGACCCCCTCAGATTTTCATTCTGGTCTGGGCTACTCCCCTTTAAACGCAATTACAGAAATCTACCTCCTGAAATTACCCCCTTTGAATTCTCCCTCAGAACATCTGCAGCTATTCAGGAAAGAGTGGATCCATCAATCCGTGTAATATGACATGATGAGTTTACTCTTTTCTAAAGTGGTGTTTAGGCACTTTCGCGATGATCCCACATTGCCGATCATCAATAGCCAATAGGGAGCCATTTGTAGAAAACAGGGGACTCTGAATGCTAGTCAGGTAGCCCGTAACAGCATCGATTCTGCAGTGAAACCAGGGCCACACATTCAGCCTGAAATGCACGCACTTGGCCACCTTTCTCCCCTGGTTATTAAGCAACAAATTTCAGGAAAGTTAACACTTTGTGTGATGTTAATTGCCAGTAGCCCAACAAACAGACAGCATCATAGTAACACCGTTGCTGTTTCAGTAGAAACCAAAGAAAGAAAGATGATAGACACTACAGTCAGGCCATCTGGTGATACCATGGTATCTGCTGCTACTGAGAAAATGCCACTTCGGGCAATGCTGCCGACCAAAGTGTATTATATTTGCCTTTGGAAGCAAAACGAACCCTTGTCATCTGAATGGGGTCACTTGGAGTAGCATATTAATAAAAACGGGATAGAAATGCTTTGGATGGACAAATGTGTATTACCAGCAATGGTATATTTACTAAGTATTTGCTTCAGAGTCCTGAATAGGTTTTCTATCTGTGTGGGAGAAAAACCCTCTCGAAACAGTTTTCAGGGTATTAAAAGCAAATGTAAACATTGTCAGTTTAAAGTCATTAATTATAAATTATGTCTTGGAGAAAAGGATTAAGGAAAAACTAATAAACAGAAATCTGTGTCTCAAGAAAAAAATAAATCAATAAAAAGCAGGAGAGCTCTATGTTTCTGATCGTGGCCGCACCGAGGCACACGATGTATACGGATCATACTGCTCTAAGGTGCTTACTGGAGCGTTTGTTTTCATGTGTGAATTTCAAAAATCTAGATTTGACTCCCAATAATTAGCTCAGTAGATTTAGAATCCTCCTGTACTTGAACCAAAGGATTTATTGGCTTTTTACTTACAAAACAAAACAAAACAAAATACCCAAAAACTCCTAAATAAAATTGTTAAAGTTCCTTTAGTTTCACACGTACTAAAGATGGCACAATGATTATATGATAAAATTGTATTAATTTTTAATGCCTTATTTTTAACTGGCTTTTATTATACCTAAATGCCACATATAAAAGTCAAGGCTGAAGACCTCCCTTAAAGAGAATAATTAGCACATTCATTTCATAGGCTCCTGTTGCAATTCTGTTGACCAGGTTAGTCATTTATTTAACTTAAGTAAAAAGTTCTGCTTTAATTAAAATGTTCATGAGCAATAATATTTCTCACGTCTCAAATTTCATAGTTGGTATTGGGCTCAGCAAACCACAGTCAGCATTTGAAACTATAAATTGACTTCTGCCACCGACTGGCAGATATTTGGTCTTTAGACATAATTTATATTTAACTACTTTGACTAATTCTAAAGCCGCTTTTCTGTACTGATCTGTGTGTCTGCTTTTGAGCTCAGCACTATAAAATATTAGGCAGGCCTTATTCCCTGCTGTGAAATTTAAGATGTGGGGAATTTTAAACACTTGTATCAATGAAAATACATTTCCATTTATATAGTAAATGATGAAAAATATTTTGTTCTCTCTGACTAATTTCAAAAGATGGCCAAAAATATACTCTAAAGCCCTGAAAGAATCAACTTAGTGGTAGCAGATGACCACGTGTGTTCACTTTGCTAATCTTTCATTTTTGACTCTAATGACTGCTCTCTGTTTAACTTAGCAAGATGACCTTTAGCATACAAGCAAGTCATTTTTCAGTACTTTTGCTCTCTTTAGGATGATTTTACTTTTATTTTCAAGATGATTCCCTCTCAGAAATGAAAAGCTTCTGTAAACTGAAATTCATTTCGGAACATTTTTACCCATTCAAAATGAGGTGTCCACAGATCCATGTCATCCAGTGTTTTCACTGGAAAAGCGCAGATCAGAGCAGGCCGCAGGGCAGGGCACACATGCGGTCCTCAGCCACGCAGGGTCCCCATTCCACTCCCGGATATGGCCTTGACTGCCATCCCCGTTTCCTGAGTCTTTGAAAACTGGACTTCATGAGTCAAAATCTTAAAGTAGTTATGAAATCCATTACAATAGTGCAAATTCCACTGCATTTCCTTTGATTTGCTTATTAAATATGATTTGTCATCTTCGAAGTCTTTGTTTTTGTATTTAGCATGGAACATATATGTTAGGATATGAATGCACAATGGAATTATCTACCCTTTATATAAATATGAATGCTTTATTTACTCATGTGTGGTTTCCCTAGGAACCTTCATCAATAGTATCTTTCTAAGCCAACTACCTCCATGCTCAAAGTAACTCAGATAAATCCTTTCATATGCTTTATGCAAAATGTAAAATTTTACCATTGTTAATCTTCTTATCTAGTCTACTGCAATACTTCTTAAAAACCTGTTTTAGTAAGAAAACACAATCATTGGAGAGATAGATATTATAGGTGTGCATATGTGTGTGCAATTATCATTCTGCATTGTACTTCTCTGAAAACAAAAGCAGATGCACTTTCTAATTTAAGACTTATTGTTGTTGTTACAGGTCTATAAAAAGAAAACCGAGGCTGCAAAGAAGGAGTACCTGAAGCAACTAGCAGCATACAGAGCCAGCCTTGTATCCAAGGTAACGTGCAATTGTGTGGTATTGTGATGGATGTGGCCATCTCGGTGCAGATTTTGACAGTCATTTTAAAAGCATAAAAGATCACTTTAGCATTTTTGCACAATCTTCTTTGTTGAAAGAAAAAAGTAAGTCCTAAAGAAAGCTATATGTTATGGAAATGTTTGTTCATCCCCAAAAGACCAGAGCAGCATCCTCTGGGCCTTTTGTAAAATATCGTCCACCTGTGGATTATTGGTTCTGTGAATTAGTCACAGCACATTCTCAATCCTGTGCCGCTTTCTGTCTCTCCATATCCCACTCTTAAATGGCCTCCCCCACGCCCATCCCTTTGGCCTTTACTGAGGAGATGCCAACTGTTTGAAGTTCTAGACTTATTAGAGCATCATTAAGAGGTAAGCTGGTCAGAGGGGGAAAAAAATCACATCATTTTGTTTGAAAATAAAAACACCACTTAAAAACATCTTTGTGCTTTAGAATATCTTAAACATTCGTCCTTCCTATTATAAATACTCAAGAGTTGACTCAGTTTAGTCTCATGTTATTAAAGATACAATTTGCCTTCAGAATTCTTAGGAAGGTAACCTCGGAGAGGTGGGCTGAGGCTACAGGCACTAGACTGTGTTATCTTTGTCCGAACGTGGCTGTTAGTTTATTAACTGTGGCCCAGGGCTCTGGACTTCATCTCATCCACTCACAAAAAATACTTTCTTTTTTCATTCACAAATATCTAGTCCTATCCTAGCAACTCTAAAATAATTATATAAATTAGATTTTTATTGAGGAAAATATGTACTAAATAAACTGACAGAGAGGAAAATAAAAGCTCAAAACACAAATGCATAAGACATTTCAGTACGTTGTGAGTCTAGCACAACTTTATGTTCCACGTCTAAGATATGACATTGTAGGAAAACTTCTTATTTGCCTTAAAATTTCTAGCTCTTTTGTATTATCTCACTGTGGATTCCACACTTTCTAATTTATCTAACTCCTTTTGAAGCTATTTATATTTTCTGCTTGTACCATCTCACATTTCTATATATGTTTAGAATTCACAGAATGTCTGTAAAATTATAACAAAAAAATAAAGTACAAAATGTCAGATCCATCCAGCCATTGGATTAGTCATATTGATATTGTCACAGATTACTATGCCAAAAAATATAAGGAAAACTCTTAAAAAGTGAATTCTCCTTATTTCATCCAAGATGAAATCCTTTTTGAACATTTTATATAGGGTTTTAATCGGAGCATTTTACATACAAGAAAACCAATACATGAAGTCTCAATCCTAATACAAAGCACTCTAGCTAATCATATGCTGATTGCCAGAATGCTATAATACTGACTAAGCCTTTACTTTCAAAACAAGTGTCCTCAGATTTGCTCTTAGCTGCAACTTTTTTTACTATTCAGTCTCAGAGTTGCAACCCGCAGTATACGGCAATTTGTATAAATGCTGCGAATTGCCATTTCTACATTTAAAAAACCAAGCACTTTTTTTACAGCTTACTCTGACATTTTTCTTCTCTTTGGCAGTAGGAATTTTGCTGGAGCTGTTGAATGTCTATTTATGTACAGCTATCTATTGTGTATATACAAATTGAAGGAAAGTTACAAACACCCTCTCCAGGTTAGAAAAATGACCCTCTGGTGTTGTATGTGAGTGAATATTTGCAATATAACTTTCTAGGCACCTACAGAAAATTTTCCAGCCTACCTTTCCATAGCCTATGGTAACATATATAAAAATCTCATTCTTTTCCATTTTAATTATGATGAATTAAATAATAGCCATTCATATTTAAATATGTTTTTTCTACATAATAATTTTTTACCAGATTATAAATTATTTCCCTATTCTGAAAGAGCTAAAGGAGCAAACAGAAAATGATACATGATATCATTCATAGTTACAATTCCAGGCAGCTACCAGGGACCAGCAAAGCTCTGTATTTTTTCCTGTTCACTCATTCGTACGTTCATTCCACCGGTTTTCGTGGGCATGTGCTCTGTGCCACACACTGTGCCTGGCTCAGAGCATGCAGTGGAGAACAGGCAACCCGTCCCCTAGACTCAAAGAACTTTCTTGTTAGCCAAGAGAACCAATAGTGAAAATATAAACTAGTAAATGACCAATATCCTTGAGAATCCAAGCGTATGAAGGAAATAAGGGCCCTACTAAGGTGCTCTGCAAAGACCTCTTTGAAGAGGTGACATTGGAGCTGGGGGTCCAAGGAGGACAGGAGCTTGTGGACCCAGAGAGCCAGAGGAAAGTGCCGGCCAGGCAGCGCCACAGCAACTGCAGTGACACGGGGTGGCAAAAATGTCCCCTTGAATTGAGAGGAGGTCGGTGTGGCCAGAGCTGAGTGAACACAGGGAGTATGGTTGGGATGGAGCTAGGAAGAGTGGCAGGAGGAAGATCCTGAGGACTTTGCAGGATGTCAAAAGGAGCTGAGGTTATTCTCAGGACAAAGGGAAGCCACTGGACGGGTTTCAGTAGGGGATGGCCATTTATGTTTTCAAAATATCGTTTTACATACATCAGTTCCCTTAGTGCCTCATCCCTTGAACTCGGCTTGATTATCCACGTTTCACTGAACAGGAGAGAGGTCACACAGGCAGCCAGTGCAGACGCTGGCCTGCGCTGTTCTCGAGCTTTCTGCTGGGCCATGCTGCTCACGGGTCCTACCAGCGTGCTCTCCTGCATCCCTAAAATGCCCACTGCCCCGACGTCCTGGCAGAACTTTGACATTCTCTCTTGTAAGGTCGTTTTTGTTCATGAAAAACTGTGTTAGCCAAAGTCCATTTTCCTAACTTCTTGCCAGCAATTTTGACTTACTCCTCCAGAGCTACATATTTTAGAACCTGTGTTCTTTGCAAGGCACGCATTTCGCCCAATGAGGCTTTGCTCTCCTGGGCCAACAGGTCTTGCTAACTCGCAGCCACGTCGTAGCCCGCCACGTCTCGTCAGGCCACTCTCCCGTCCAGCACCGGCCTGCAGGGTGCCTGCTCCACACTGGGCCCAGCGCTCGGTGCTGACAGACAAAGATGAATACGACAGATCCAAGTGGAATGTTTCTTGACACTCAAAAGGTTCAAAACAGGACTCTAAAGATTAGCTGCTTCTTACAGAACATAATCAAAAACAGAAACAGCCAGTGACCACTGACTACCTATGAAACCGAGTCATAGGATTGACAATGCTCCTCCCCTTTCGGTGATTACTTCTGTAGTTTAAAGGTATCATAAGCCATCTAATCCAGCATATTACTTAACATGACTCCGGGCTTGAGTCAAATTGAAACCTGCCAACCAAGAAAAAAACTCAGTCCTAGTAAATGAATATTCTGACTTTTGTACTTTCAGAATGACAATGCTGCACATTCTCAGCAGAATATTGGATTTTTTCCTATAATAACACGAATACAAATGACACCCTGCTATGGAGTATTTTCTGTGTGCCATAGACTGTGCCAGGCCTTTTACATCTCTTCCTACTCATCCTTGCAACAGCCCTACACAGTAGGACTTGGCCCCATTTTCTAGGCAGCCTCCAGACAGAGAGATTAACTATCTTGCCCACAGTGGGGAGACGCTGGTGTAGCAGAGAACTCAAACTCCTCCCCGTCTTGTTCTGGAGCTTGTAGGCTTTTCTCCACATGGAGTGATAGTCAAATATTTTTTATCTTTGGAACTGGGACCTCTTATTATTTCCACTTGAATTCCATGCCAACTTTTATACGTTAAACAGTTAAGAGTACTGCCCTGGCTTAAATGAGGCTGAGGTCCAGAAGTCTGCTCTCTCTCAACCACCCTCACCTCCACCAGGTGCTACCCAGAGACCTTCAGAGGAATGTGGGTCTGTGGAAGTCAGGACACCACTGCTCTGTACCATGCCGTTCCAGCCGGGGGGGTGCTTCACCCAGTCATGTGCAGCCAGTGACAGAACTGCCAAGCACCGGCCACTCCCTGCGCATCGGAATTGCAGGACCCATCAGTAGGAGCACAGAGGGTGGCCAGCAGCACTGGTCAGAACCCAGAATAACTTTATTCAATTTTAGGCTCTTTCATTTAAAGGAGAAAGTTGGAAAAAGTCATAAAAGCAGCTGAAAGGCCACGAGTTAAAAGATAGTAGCAGAGAAGAGAGGATGCAATATTATTAAACCCAGAAAACAAAGACTTAGAGATGTTCAGGTCCACGATGGCATTAGACATAGCATAGAGATTACTCATGCTTCATTTTCTCTGATTATAAAACAAGAAAATAGATGTCATTTCAACCTAGAGGAATTTCATCTGTACAGGGAGCATTGCTAAACTCTCGAATTATTGGAGTAAACTTCTTTCCATAGAGAAGTTTAAAAGCAGAAGCAAAAGTTATAAGTAAGGATTGGAGAAGGTCTCTGAGGTATCTTCCACCTCATAAGGAATCAGGGAAGCCTGTTCAGGGACCTCTAAAAGTGCCACCACTGTCATACTGGGAGAGTCCTCAGAGAGCTGAAAAGTCTGCAGTCACAGGGGGTGGATGGATCTGGGTTCAAATCAAGGTTTCCCACTTCCTAACTGCATAGTCTTCATGTTGTTACTTAGATATTCTAAGTCCCAGTTTATTCAAGTGTTAAACAGAGAAGACAATAGGAGCTACATCATAGGGTTTCCATGAGGATAAAATAAGAAAATCTATATAAATTACATGGTTCACTTCAGGACATTATGCTAAATGAAATAAGTCAGTCACAGAAAGACAAGTACTGCCTGATTCCACTTATAGGAGTGTCTAAAATAGTGAAACACACAGAATCAAAGAGTGGAATGGTGGTTGCCAGAGGCTGGAGGAGGGGGAATGAGGAGTTGCTGGTCAACAGGCATGAAGTTTTAGTCAAGCAAGATGAATTAGGTCCAGAGATGTACTGTGCAACATTGGACCCAGATTTGACAATACCATATTGTACACTTAAAAATTTGTTAAGAGGATAGATCTTATGTTAAGTGTTCTTACCACAATAAAGTAAAATTTTTAAAATTAAAATTTTTTTAAAAGAAACTGTATGGTTTAGAATCCTGAACATAGGAAGCACTTAATAAATATAAGATATTATTATTATTAATTTCAGTTTTAGTATGATTGTAGCTGTGCACAGGAGTAGGAAAAGATTGGTGTATCACTGAAAATTTAGCAGGATCATATTTTTGATTTGTCTGCAAAGTTACTTTAATATAAAGAAATTTTAGAAGTGACAATAAAAATAAACAAAATTTGCTTCAGAGCTACGTCCCTTTATAAAAATAAGAAATGATCTAGATATAAACAAAAGTGCATTCATCTATAGCTTTCTTAATTGAAATGGTCTTTATGAACCTTGCAAAGATGGCCGAATATATGCTATCATGAAAGCTGGGGCTTCCTGGCTTAAGCAGTTTTACACATTATTGAAGGTCATATGGGGTTGGGCTATTAAATAAAGCCTAAGGAAATATGGTTTTTCCATAGACTCAGGAATTTCTAGACATGGATCTAAATTATTATGCTGAAAACAATGTATAACTTTAAAGCAATGGAACTAGTTTCATCTTACCACATAGACCAGAATTTATATTCCCAAAATGAGTGTTGCATTCAAAGTAGTTACCTTGGGAGGCTACAAACTTATTTTATTATTGCTCCCGGAGTTCAAAAAATTTTTGAAACTCCTCTTTTAGAACTGCAGTCAGGAAAAGTTTATGAGCCACATTAGAAAATCAATCTTGTTACATTGTTTTCACACCTCATTCTTTTCCCCTAACATCACCCAGATATAACCCACAGACTTGGCTTCAAATGACTATTAGCTGTTTCCAAAAATCAAATTCACCATCAAAAGACAAAGAGTTGTCTGAGGATATGTAAAACAGTGTCCCACTGGCTCTAAAGAGAATTCCAGCAGGGAATTTCCCAAATATCCCAAGTCAAAGCAGCATTATTGAAATAAGTGTACAGCTTCCCAGAAGTGCCAACCTGGAAGGAGATGAGATTTGGTTGGTTTGTTAAAAGCAATCAGATTCCTGACTTTAAAGTCACACATCAAATATGACATTTTGTTTCTACCCTGAGTAGTTCATTAAGTACCAAAACTCATACAGGACAATGAAAACTTTTTTTTAAGGTACAGAACAGGGCAATATTGAATCAAACTAAGCAAATTCTCTTTTGCCATGATCAGTAATAAAAAAACACAATGCTAAGTTCATTAAAGGGGAGTGAATTCAAAACAAATAAAAGAAATGATTTTTTTTACAAGATGAGGTAAACTTACAGAATTTATGCCATGAGAGCTATTGAGACAAATACTGAGGCCGAATTTGCAAACGGGATGGGTCATTTTATGACTGTTAACATAAAATTTGCAGCTCTGTAAACCCAGATTGTGATTTAAAGATAATAAAATCTCATGCTTCAGGGTATAAATTAATCACCTGCATGGACCAGGAAGAGTTTTCCTTCCAGAAGTAACAATGCACAATTGAGTAGTTGCATAAATTTTGTTTAATTTCCAATGCATCAAGTGTCGGTCAGTGCTGAAAACAAGAATCGAATTAGATGGACTATTAATTTGATTTGGTTCAGCAACTCCTATATTGCTGCTTCCACTGAGTTTTATGTCTTGTGTTTATACTTTGCTATTTTAAATAACAATTGCTTTGTCGATCTTTCATTTTTATAGCACATATCATTCCAGAGTGGGGGAATTAATACACTGTGCAGTATCATCTTCATTATACAAAGTAAATGGGATTGCAGCCATCTTGGATAACTAACAGCTTGGTTAATAAGAAGTATCTTAAGTCTCATAGAGTTGTATCCTTTGTACATTTTGCATATGTCAGAGGAAGCCTCCACAGATAAGACCCAAAAGGCCCCTATGGACAGTAATGCCTTTTTGTGCTTGTAGCAAACATCTTTCAGAAGCTACAGTCCAAAAGCAGATAGGAAAGAGAACATACTCAGAAAGTAACAGCAAGAATACGCTCTTCCCCTGAACGTGTCAGATTCAAAGGGTGATTTTCAGTTGTAAATACACTGGTAAAATCACATTTGTCAGGTGACCAACACAAGACATTCATCACTAAATAAAAGCAGTTAATGTGTTTGAAAGTAGAAACAAATGTGAATTATTTAGTATGTATGAGAAAATAGTTCTACTTTCTAAATGGTAGGCATAGAGATCTTCATATACAGTATAACTGATTAGCAAAATTGTAGCCTTGCTTTCACAGATAAATTGGAAGAAAATGACAGTGAGAGTATATTAATTTACGGTTTCTTCATATTTCCATTTAATCAGATTATGAATTCATGATAGCTTGCTATTGAAAATGAACTTATTCTACTTGTCTTCCAGAACAATAAAATAGCTCTGTAATTAATAGATGGTCTATTATATTAGTCTGATTAATGATTAATCAGAAGTGAAGCTAGAAGCAGGTTTTCCCCATCTAAGTGTGTGGACCTTTACATAGAGGTACAAATTCTCAAAAGATGGGTGGAACAGAGCCACCGCCTCTGCTGCCGCCATCCGCCCAAGAGCAGTGAGCCCTGAGGGACAGTGTACCCGACCAAAGGACAGAATGAAGGCCGGTAATTTCTCAGAGCTTCAGGAAGGGTACGGTCCATGCTGAGAGCAGAGAAGAGAGTGAGGAAGGTCAATCTGATACTCTGTGGGTTTTCCGAGCCTCCAGATCCTTCCTCACACCTTTGGAAGAGGAATGGTGTGTCTTGTCTCAGCAGGATCAACTGTGATTGCATGGAGCATACTCAGGAATAGTCATTCACTCATTCAACAAGCATGTTTGTGTTCTCTGTGTACTTTGCACTGTGCTAGATGCATGAGCGATAGAAATTAAAGTCCCTTTCATAAAAAAGATCCCCTCTTTGAGGATTTAGGACATCTTTGTGAAAAGAGAACATTGGGGGAGAACTCACTGGAGTGCCTGCTGTATGTAGGCACGTGGCTAGACACATTACTTATCTTGTCACATTCAACAATCTAGAAAGTAAAGAGAAAAAAATGTAACTTCCCAAAATTCTTCCTCACTCTTTGTTAAAAGTCATGTTTCAAGTGTTGTCTGAATCCTTATGTTTGGAAACCTATTTAATCTGAGTTTTCCAATAGTCTTTCTATGATTAAAAGTTACTACTCTTTCAAAATAGTGTTTAGGGAGACTGGTCATTGCACCCTTTGGTATGGAGGAGATAAATAAAAAATAAATGGCTGGATAAAGATAATGTTTTGTATCTAATTATCCATGAGAACAGAGAGCTCTGCCACGTTGGCAATAAAGTATCTCATATTAGGTTGCTATCTACTGATTTCTATAAATCTGTGTGTCTCGATCTCCATCTCTGCATGCATCTGTCTTTCTATCATCTCTCTGGATGGTGAACCACATGCTATTATTTAAAAAGTAGAATTCAGGAGAATTGGATTCATTGTTTATTTTTAATTTGACATTTTTATTTCTGTGGCCCAGGATCACCTCATTAGTAATAAGATATACCTATTACTAATAGAGAAATAAAAAATGAAAACATTTTCACAAGTACATGTATTTCATAGTTTTGATCATATGGGCAATGTGACTGATTTTTCTTTTTAAATTAAAAACGACAATTATAAAGCAAAAAATAAAGGTGCACCAACAGGTATTAATTTCTATAGATACAATTTTTTCCAGTATGAAGTTGACACAGTCTGTGACTAAATATGAAACTATCCCTTCTACAATAGGCTTAAAAAAGAGGGAATTCAAACAAAACAAAAATACTTTTCCAGATTACTTAAACTCACAGGCTTAACACATTATCTTCTTGGCATATATAGAATAATTTTTGAGGCATATCATTTGCAGTACATGTTTTTCTGATATAGAAGTGGTCACTGTTTACACAGCCTGTATTAACCCGTTTGGCCTTTTCCTTGAATTGTTAACTAATTTGCACATCAACAATAAGAATTTTAAAACGAAAGACAAAAAAAAAAGCTACTTAAAACTTGTTTTGTGTTTTTCATTGAAAGTACTTTTTAGGAACTATAGTTAATAAAACTTCTTTGGTCTATAGCCTCCCTTTAAAATTTTTTTGGGGAACAATTTTTGACACTTTTAATGTTAATACACAAGACAGGGAGTCTAAACACTGATGCGCATTTCAGAAAGCTGCATCAGCATTGACACAGAGACAAATGTCTTAAGGAGAAAACTCTTTAGAGGGGCTTGGATTCTTTGGGTACACCTTACTGTATACTCCGTATGGAGCAGTCAGAGTCTTGCGGACCCCACATTTCCAGAACTTGGCATATCTTCGTAAGTGTCAGATGTGTCCTTTCTGTAATAAAGACAGAATGTGGGGCTAATAGTCCTCCCACCGCCTGTGCGCCCGGAAGTCAGCAAAGATGTGGTATAGCCTTGTTCTCGTTGTGATTTTTGTTAAAATTTCCTACATTATTGGGGACATGTTAGTTGTGTGATTAACAGTATTGCAGGCTCACTTTGGTAATGACGCTGACTGGCTTGAGTTCCGTGCCCTTGTGCGTGACAAACCCGTTTCCCCAAGAGCTGTTGGGCGGCTGCGCAGCGGTGCATGGGGACAGCCAGGAACAACCAGGGACAACCAGGAGGGTCCCCGCGGCGCCGCACTCCCCCGTGCAGAGTAGCAAGAAACTCACTTTGACTAGAGAACTGAATAAGCATGACGTCGAGGTCACAGTATAAACAGCAGATATGTATCCTCAAGACCTCGTTTTGACCAAGTGACTTTTTCCCCAGAAGGCCGTTTTGGCACTTTTCTTTTTTCTCCAGTGGGTTCCACTTTCCACCATTTGTTGTATCAGTTTCTTTCTCTCAGCAAAAGTAGAGGGTAGATTCCTGCCCAGGAGGAAATGCCTCGGGGTGAGTGCTTGATTCTTTTCAGTTCCCACTGAAGTGTCTAGTTTTTAAGTCAACTAAAAGATTATTGGGAAATGACCATATGAAGGTGCGGAAAAAATTAGGACAAAATTATATTAATTCATGATGGACTCTAACATTTCTAGGAGAGATTATTTTTATGCACTTCATTATGGGGGACAATTCATCACCAACTTCATTTAAAAAACCAAGATGAGTTCTCTGGTTACTTTGAAGAACATATTAATATAGCTTTATATGACTTCAGAAAGGTATTTTAGAATTCTTTTCTTCCATGTCCATCAACCAGCTTTATTTTCTTTGCGAAAATATCTAGGCCTAGGCTCTTTGAGAATATAAAAAGGAAAAATAAAGAAAGTAAACATGATCAGTCCTTAGAAGAACCCCAGAGCTGAATTACTTTCCAAGTGAGCTACATTAGGGCATCCACCACCTGTCCTTCCCCACCCCCATCTTGGTTTGGTTGATGAGAAAAGTCACCAAGTTAGAATTTAACATTTAGGCAAAGGA
The DNA here is from genome assembly GCA_963575035.1 of Avahi laniger. Taxonomy (NCBI): domain Eukaryota; kingdom Metazoa; phylum Chordata; class Mammalia; order Primates; family Indriidae; genus Avahi; species Avahi laniger. The sequence continues at coordinate 19,007 of CAUYSK010128761.1, forward strand.
ACAAGACATCATTGTAGATTGCTTTAGAGTTAATAAAGGAGACAGAAGAAGTTCAGTCTTGTATAAGTCATGTTACAAACAATGGTGGAGGAATTTTTAGATAAGACAGTCAAGAATAGTAATGGTGGCCAGGCACGGTGGCTCACGCCTGTCGTCCCAGCACTTTGGGAGGCTGAGGTGGGAGGATCACTTGAGGTCAAGAGTTTGAGCCCAGTCTGGGCAACATGGTGAAACCCTCATTTCTACAAATAAAAATAAATTAGCCAGGTGTGGTGGCACACATCTGTAGTCCCAGCTACTTGGGAGGCAGAGGCAGGAGGATCGCTCCCAGGAGTTTGAGGTCACAGTGAGCTATGATTGGAACACTGCACTCTGGCCTGGGCAGCAGAGGGAGACCCTGTCTCTAAGAACAAACAAAAAGAACAGTAATGGGTGTTGATTCAAGTGAAAATTTATGAGTAAACTCAGAAAGCATCCAGTACTTCATGTATGAGGCTCTTAACTCTGCCCTCATTTGTTTCCTCAACAGAGCTACAGTGAACCTGTGGATGTTAAGACATCTCAACCTCCTCAGCTGATCAATTCAAAGCCGTCCGTGTTCCACGGGCCCAGCCAGGCCCACTCGGCTCTGTACCTAAGTTCCCACTATCACCAACAACCAGGAATGAATCCTCACCTAACCGCCATGCATCCTAGCCTCCCCAGGAACATAGCCCCCAAGCCGAATAACCAAATGCCAGTGACTGTCTCTATAGCCAACATGGCCGTGTCCCCCCCTCCCCCGCTCCAGATCAGCCCACCTCTTCACCAGCATCTCAACATGCAGCAGCACCAGCCTCTCGCCATGCAGCAGCCCCTCGGGAACCAGCTCCCCATGCAGGTCCAGGCGGCCTTACACTCTCCCACCATGCAGCAAGTAAGTCCTGCAGCTCCCACGGATGTAGAGGTAGCGCCCTTTTCTGAAGGGCTGGGGAGGCGGAGTCTGTTCAGCAAAGGATGCGGAGTACGTGTTTTCTATTTTTCTACTTAAGTGGAGACAGAGAGGGAACCGAGGATACTCAACACATATCAGCTTTCTGAAAAATGTAACTTACAGGTGGGGAGTCTGAGAGGCATGGGCATGACACCATCACAGCAACGGGTAGTTGCTGCTTTTCATAATCGCTAGTTTCTTTTCTACCGTATCCATTTTGCTTCACATTGCTAATCACCCTTCTTGTTTTGTGTTTCTTGAGTAAAGTACATTTGTTATTTTAAGATGCCAACTGCTGCCAAAGATCGCTTTGAAATAGAGAATTCTACAATTTTTTTTAAAAAAATATTGTTTGGAAATGAGAAAGTCTTGACTGGAATGCATGTTGAGTCCAATAAATGCTGCCAAATGAAAGCAGGTCCGATACCAAATTTGGTGGAACCCTGAAAGTCCTGAGAACCGACATTTTAACCAGAATTTTATTTTAAAATGAATATCTGACTTCTGCATAAATTGGAAAACACGGGAGGTTTGGAAGCCTCCCTGCCCATTCCCTGATTATTGAAACCATTTGTGTGTAATCCTAGCTTAACTTTTCTTTGAAATCGATTTTTCCTTTTGGATTTTGGTATTATTTTAAAATATGAAAATTAGGAGAAAATGATATAAACGAAATTGAACTTAAAGCCTCCCCAAAATCCTAAAAACTTGTTTTAAAAAATAAAGGTAAAAACTACAAACCATATTAAATTCATCTATCACTTTTATAATCCAGTTACTCTATTGTTCTCAGAGCTGTAAGTATATAAGGCAAACATAGCCCTCCTGTAGAATTGATATCTGGCACTCTGTGGAATTTGAGTCTATGGTTGGACTGTGGGAAGGGGGAGGAAGGCAGAAAGCGAAATTAAATACATGTAGTCCCAAATTCATTATTATTATTGTTGTAGACAGGATTTCTGAGAGCCGACAATAATAAACCCAGTGCTTTAATACATTACCTCATTATTAATTTTCAGAAAACAAACAGTGCAGGTACCAGCATTATCTTCATTTTATAGATGGGGAAACCGAGGCTTGGCAGAGTCCAGTAATACGCTCATAAGGTCAGAGCTAGAATTCCCACCCAGATCTGTTCAGAAACCAGAGGCTGGATTCTTGAATACTAGGCTTGCTGCCTCTCCCTCTCATTATTGACTGTAGACTGTTTCATATTAGAAACCCTGTTTCTTCTAAGAATTTGGAGAAACTTTAAATCCTGGTCAATTCTAAAATCAAATTATTTCAGAGAGGAAAGAGGGATTCATCTCCTTAATGAACTCTTCCATGGTCCCTAAACCAAGGATATTGATAAAGCTATGATGACTTTCTTACCTGAATTCAACAGACCAATTGTGGACTCATTGGGGAAGAAGACTGCAGTAAGAGCCACCACCTCACCTCGTCTAGAGAGGCGTGTGACAAGGTCATATTTGGGGGTCAGATTTCCACTCTTCCAATCAGACATCACTCATAATAAAAGGGGCATTCTTGGGTGTCCTTACATTTTAATGTACCAATAATGTTTGCATGAAGAATTAATAGTTTGAGGGATACCACCTTTACTTGGGTGAGTTGACCACTGCTTAAGGGTGCTGCCCAGCTAAGAACCCATGTTTTGCTCACGGAGCCGTAGTTGGGGACTGTTTCTTCCTGGAGGAAATAATGCCAAGAGTTCAGTCCCCTCACCAAGCTGAGAGCTAGAGCTCTATTCAGAGGGGAGATCTTTCTGATGTATCCACTCAAAGATGGTTCCTTTTTCTGTTTATTCTAACACTAACATCTCGGCTGAGCTGGGTGTGATCCTGAATAGTTTTCAAATATTTCAGAATTATGTAAGGCTACACGTACAAATTCAAGAGATTTGCCTCTCCATAGAGAGTCTTAACTGAATAGGAAAAAATAGAATAGATTACATTGGACAAGTTATTCATCAGTCTTTAAGTCAGTTCTATTAGTTTATGTCAAAACGTGTCCTTACTGAGATGGCAGGACCTGATTTCAATTTACATTGCTAACAGAAGACAAAATGGCATGAACTCAAAATGGAGAGTGAATAGCTACAAAGACAATTTTAACTAAAATCATTTCAACAATGCCTTGATCGTGGTAAGCAGTTAAAATAATTGTTGAATATTAAACAAATAAAGAAACAAGTGAGTAGTGAAAGTGTTTTAATTCTTAAAAGGAATTATGGATTAGGTTATAGAATCTCAATTCCTTGGAAGTTTTTAAAAATTTAATTGATTCACAAAACATTAATTGAGGCCCTAACATGTACCAGGCACTGTCTAGACTCTGGAAATTGAGTGATAAATGAGAACAGGTAATAAGACCCCTGCCCCACAGAGCTGAGGGACAGGGGTAGTAGTGGAAAGAAGATGAACCAATAATGAGGATCCCATGAAAAAGAATAAAACTGGAAGTCCAGCTGCAGAGTGCCTGGAGGAAGGCAGAGCCGTCAGCTAGGACGAACAAGGAAGGCCCCTCTCCAGGGCTGGCACGAAGGCCCGAAGGATGAGAGGAGGAGGCACCCTTTAGAGACTGGAACTGGGAAGGGCATGGGGGGGTCATTCCTGCTGAGACCAGCGGCCAGGAAAAGGGGCTCTGGGCTTGTCCAGGAGTTGGGAAGGAGGCCAGTGGGAAGCAGGTGAACAGAGACTGAGGTGGGGGTAAGTTCAGCGTCATGGGCAGGTGATCGGAGGAGGATCCTGCAGCTGAAGGGAAATGGCAGCCCCAGGAAGTTGATAATCCTAAAATCAGGATCAGAAGGGGGGCCCATCGCTCCCTGAGTCACTCCATTTACTGCGGTCACAACGGCTGGGGCCAAGATCCAAGTCATCCGTTAGTCTTCAGCCCTTAGCAGTGGACCCGAGTTGCGGATGAAAGTTGACCTGTCCGATTCGTCATCCAAACTACCTTTTTCCTAAAGATGTTTGCTGCCTCCCATGGGGGCCATGTAAACATATTCCAACACCAAAAAAAAAAAAAGAAGAAGAAGAAGAAGAGAGAAAGAAAAAAAAAGAAAGAAGTTAACAGCTACCATATTTTAAAATAATGTCTCGTATTTCAGCATTATTTTAACTATTTTATTATCCTGTTGAAAATGAATGTATCCTACCAAAATGATTGTATAGTCCACCAGAAATAATGGTTTCATCTTTTTCTAGAATAATATTTTATACATTGAACCCATGGACCTGTTATTTTATTTTATTTTTTGTCCAGTTTTCTTCCATTTTTTCTGCTCACTGTATTGTCGAATGAGGTCAAGAGAAAAAAAAATCATTAATATCTGTCAACTTCCTTTATAACCTTAAGAAAAAATCTTTGTATGATATCACACAGACAGATTTTCAATTTCCTTGTGTAATAAACAGCTGCTTTAGGATTTGGGTGTAATTTAAAGGTTTAAAAAAATCACATTGAGATTGATGAATAAATCAGTTGTGAAGACAAAAACGTTGATGCCTGTTGAAAATACCTCTCCAGACAGGCAGGAAATGAAATTAGTTCCCAGTAAAGTGTGGATATGAGGATCACTGTTTGAATGTGCTGCAGGCTTTTTCGGACTTGGTATGGTGGCACAAGAAAACTGCTAGGGCTACAGAAATCTAATTAAAGAGCAAATGTCCCTTCTGACATCAAATTAATCTTTATCATGTTTCCTATTTTTATTTCAATCTGGCACCAGAAAATGAAATTTAAAATTCCAGGCATGCTACAAAACAGTTGGTGATTTTTCTCCTGAGCATTAAAATGCAAAATATTCAGTCTTGTTTAATTAGACTGCTAAGCAAACATTTTTCAAAAAATTTATATCATCATTGTTATTTCATGTTTACATCAGTGATAAATATGTACTTAGCTCTAAGTTTGACCTCAACATCTCTTTGTAGAGTGTTCAGAAGAATCATTTTCTAAATTGAAAGAAAGTAAAATAATATTAAATAATGTGTTACTGCAGGCTTAGTTTGTATTTTTCTTGGTCCTTGGTTGTTTCAATATTAGTGATCTTAAATGTAGACATAGAAGTTAGCTGAATTCTAAATCTTTGAACTTTGTACATAACACATAATTTTGGTTTTATAAACTGAAGACACCCATTTAATCTTAAACTAATAGCTTAAAACATAATTTTTTCTAATGATTCTCTAACCCACCTGAGGAACTATTTTCATTGGACAGGAAGAAAAGCAATGGTGGTTTCTTTTGTTTGTGTGGGGAAGGGGGAAAAGGGAGATGGGCTTTTTTGGGTGGTGGCTGGGTTTTTTTGTTTGCTAGTGTGTGTGTTTTTCATTTTGTTTTGCTTTTTCATATGTTTCCGTACCTTCAACTAAGTCAAGATATTTCCAACTACTCTTTTTTTGGGACTTGTTTACTTTTAGGTTACATTTTATCAATCGTGTAAAAATCCAATGTGGAGAACTTTACATTAAAAAGATAGGAAAGCCCTGGCATTTACACATTTATATACCCCCATGATTTCCCAATAGCAGCATCGAACAATCTGTACTAAACTTTACTTACTGAAAAACATGATTTATTGAGCCACTACTATGGGCTGGGCCCTGAGAATATCCAGTAAGCACTTGAAACACTCTGACCCCAGGGTCCTTCCAGCAGCCTTTGCAATGTGGTCAAAGGAGCCCGGACAAGGCTCCTCCCAGAGATTTCTCCTGCTTTTTGTCCCACGTCAGACTCACTAAGGAAAGAAACTGAGAACACTGAACAATAAGCCCCGAAAACACAATTCATCGCACCCAGTGAGACTCTGCATGTTGGAGATGCGGGATGGTCTAGAGAAAGAAGAAGTCAACCTGGGAAGAAGTGGAGACCCAAACAGCCATCTATATCTCTTACTGTGACCTTCTGGTTCTGGAAGATGCTTCCAGAATGGGTGGGAGTCGGTGGGGACATTGGCTTAAAGTCTTTATCATTTGAATGGAAAATAAATTAATATCTTAAAGCCAATACTGAGAATTAGGAACATTTGATAATAGGCATCTTTGAGTCTTTACACAAGGGACACCCAAACATGCATAAATGTCTAAGGAAATATCTTCAGTTAAAAATCAATCCTCTGATCAGCTTGCTGAGTTTTTAAAAGTAAAAATTCAACAATATTATGCCTTCAAAAGCTTTCTGCAAGTAAACAGAGAATGGTTCATTTTAAAATCTCTTGATTTCTTAGTGGTTAGAAACCATGGATAGACTCTGCTGTGGAAACAACCATGAGGTTAATTAAGTTGCTTTTTTGGTCATTTCCAGCAAAGCTTGCTTATGCTGCTCTTGAATTCACCAGAGAAGCTAAAAATAAATCTTAGTGTATAATGCTTTTGTTTACCAGATATAGCTACATACTTCAGAGATTCTGTCCTTGAATTTTTAATAGCTTTGCTAGGATTAAAAGTCAACACTTCACCATGCTAGTGTATTAAAAGAATCTTCCTGAAGTCTGATTATTGTTTGCTAGTTAATAGATTTTTCAATTAAAAAATATTTGCTTTGTCTTTCACTTTTCTCTCTCTCCATGTCTTCCAATGGCAAGTTGTTTTGAATCTCTTTCCCTGTATTAGTCCAACAACTGTTAAAAAGCTTTGGTTGAAATTTTTTAGCTGAGAGAGAAATACAAATAAAAGAAGAAGCAGATGGTCCCTTTGTGACTGAATGAAGAAAAAGGGTTTTGAGAACAATATGTGAATAGGTGTAGTCTAATAAAACACTCAGCCACCTGCTGCCTGAATCCTTCAAAAAAGATTCTGTTGCATATTCTGCGGATTAACTATTAATGTATCCTTGGGTTTGATAGAAAACATAAACTCTGAGGGGTTTAGGCCCTTTTCTCCCTTTGTTTTGATTGAGTTGGCGTCTCTATATTTTAAATTGTTTCTCAATTCAGTTTATCTGCTCAAGAGTATAATTAAAGGTTTCTGACACATGGTTAAATGAAGGGGAGGGGTCAGAAGAATGGGATTGTGGGCGATTCTTTTCTACCTTTGTTTTAAGTTTTCTGGGCCCTTCCCATAGGCTTGTCCTTGCAGAGACAGAAGCAAGAGGCCTACTGTGTTTGCAAAGAATGAATAAATATTTAGGTGCTTTTCTCCTTAAAAGGCACTTTGATCCTTATTTGCGGACTCGCTTTCCCTTTCAGGGATTTACTCTTCAACCTGACTATCAGACTATTATCAATCCTACATCTACAGCTGCACAAGTTGTCACCCAAGCAATGGAGTATGTGCGCTCGGGGTGCAGAAATCCTCCCCCTCAGCCGGCGGACTGGAATAACGACTACTGCAGTAGCGGGTAAGCGGCCGGTCGTCGCCACCTGGTGGCGGACAGCTCTCATAGCATGGATGCCGTGCCCTGTCCATCCGTCTTTTCTTCCTGCTTTCAAAAACACGATGGGTGGGGATGGTTCCCGGTTCATGCAGGCAGAAGACAGCGCTCCAGAAACTGTTAAGCAGTCCTCTAGCCCCTCCAAAAATAAATGCTTTGAGATCACTGCTCGCTTTAGGTGTAGGTTAATTAACTGTGCACTTTTCCAGGGGACAAGTCCATCCCTCAGGCTACCGCAGTAATTCAAAACCGTACCTCCCCCCATCGTCACCTGTGGCACCGGCCGTCTTGTAACAAGGAACGTTGTGTGTTTTCTCTCCATACAGGGGCATGCAGAGGGACAAAGCACTGTACCTTACCTGAAAATCTGAACACCTTTTCTTTCCACTGAGGAATTCAGGGAAGTCTTTTCACCGTGGATTGCTTGGTACAGTCAAGGCAGTTCCCCATTTTATTAGAAAATACAAGTTGCTAAGCACTTAGGACCATTTGAGCTTATGGGTCACCCACTCTGGAAGAAATAGTCATGCTTCTTTATTATTTTTTTAATCCTTTATGGACATTGTTTTTCTTCTTCCCTGAAGGAAATTTGGACCATTCAGATTTTATGTTGGTTTTTTGCTGTGAAGTGCCGCGCTCTAGTAACTGCCTTAGCAACTGTAGATGTCTCGGATAAAAGTCCTGGATTTTCCATTGGTTTTCATAATGGGTGTTTATATGGAACTACTAAAGACTTTTTAAATGGCTTGATGTAGCAGTCATAGCAAGTTTGTAAATAGCATCTATGTTACACTCTCCTAGAGTATAAAATGTGAATGTTTTTGTAGCTAAATTGTAATTTGAAACTGGCTCATTCCAGTTTATTGATTTCACAATAGGGGATAAATTGGCAAACATTCATATTTTTACTTCATTTTTAAAACAACTAATAGTTCTATATTTTCAAAATATTTGAAAATAAAAAGTATTCCCAAATGATTTTAATTTAAAAACAAATTGGCTTTGTCTCATTGATCAGACAAAAAAAAAAAAAAACTAGTGTTAAGGGAAGCGCAAACACATTTATTTTGTACTGCAGAAAAATTGCTTTTTTTGTATCACTTTTTGTGTAATGGTTAGTAAATGTCATTTAAGTCCTTTTATGTATAAAACTGCCAAATGCTTACCTGGTATTTTATTAGATGCAGAAACAGATTGGAAACAGCTAAATTATAACCTTTACATATGGCTCTGTATTATTGTTTCTTCATACTGTGTCTGTATTTAATCTTTTTTTATGGAACCTGTTGCGCCTATTTATGAAATAATAAATATAGGTGTTTGTAAGTAAATTTGTTAGTATTTGAAAGAGGTTTCTTTGATGTTTTAACTTTTGCTGGCAAAAAAAAATATTCACGCTTGGTGTGAATACTTTATTATTTAGTTTTTACAGTGACATGAATAAAGCCAAATCTGCTTTTCATTTAGCAGCAAATTAAAGTAACCAATCCTTATTTCCACATTTCTGGCTGATGCAAACAAAAAAACTATTTTATTTAAGAACTCTCTTTCTTTGTACAATATACCGGCATTGCCCCAAAGTCACCCAAGCTCCAAGACTAAACAAACACATGGGTCCTCTATTTCAAAAGGGTTGCTTCTTGCTTCTCAGCTGGCTCTAGTCAATTCTGAAACCTCCCCCAAACCACCCACCCAAAAAAAAAAAGTCAAATCAACCAAAATTCCTCAAGCCGCATGCTTTTCACAAACCAGAAAACGTTTAAGATGTGAACTAGGGGTGGGAAGAAGTAAATGGAAGTGTGCTGTCAAGAATGCATCTAAAAATGAAAGGTGAGTAAGCAGACAGAAAAAGAAAAAGAGCGAGCCATCCAAATTTGAAAGTTGATGATAGAAAATAATTGAGATCCTTGCTGTCTTTTGTGCCTCTCCAAGCTACTTCCCTTTCCAGAATTCCTGGGTCTTCCAGGAGAATTCTGAGGGTATTAGAGCTTTGCTAGGGAACAAAAAGCACTGAGAATCTGCTGAGGGCTTGCATAGCTTTTACATCAAAAAGAGCTAACAAATTGCTCCCTTATCGGGGAACGTATCAAGAAAGTTAGTCTGGTTGGAAATCAAGAGAATGTCTCTTTCATGGAATATGTGAAATAAATTTAGCAATTTAACTAAATACAAATATATTCATTGTGTAATCCAGTCAGAATTAAAAAGACAAAAGGTATGCTTGCTTTGGAATGATTTTAGGCATTGTACAACCTTGAATCACTTGAGCATGTAATAACTAATAAATAATGCAGATCCGATGTGATTATTAAAATGACTGTAGCTGAGAGCTCTAATTTTCCTGTCTTGAAACTGTACAAGAACTCATGTGATTAAGTTCACAGTTTATTGTTTGTCTGTTTAGTATTTCAGAAATATACCAGCACTACTAATTAACTAATGTCTTTTATTTATTATATTACGATAAAGTAAAATTTTCACTTGCATTCAGTCTAAACTGAGAAGGTAATTACTGGGATAAGAATAAGCAGCTTTGACTTTGACAGGCAGTTTGTACAGGAAAGTATAGTGCTATGTTGTTTACAGCTTTTCTAGAGCAGCTGCAACCAGGGTAGAGAGTGTTGAAATTCAATACCAAATACAGTAAAAACAAATGTAAATAAAAGAAAATACATCATCAATAAAACCTCTTACTATTCGTGACCGTATTCTATTTGGTGATCGATTAGTCTCCAAAGAACAGGCCCACTCAGGTGAGAAATCTCAAATAAATGTCACGGCAGAAGTGGTCGGGCACAGTGGAGATTAACAGCCGCCATGGCCACAGATGTTCTTTCCTTGAACTCTAGGAATGCCCCCTCACCAACCTGAGCTCTAGTATGGTGAGCTGTTGCCTGAGAAATCTGCCACCTCTCAGGAAGCCAGAATCCAGCCTGGACACAGTGGCTTGGAGCTTATGACACAGAGGAACAGTGAGGGTAGACACCGAGTTCCTCGCTGGAGCACTCCAAAGGATGCCAGGAATCTCCAATAAAGTCATTGTGAGAGACTCAGTATTAATACTGAACATAAAATATCTTCACCAACACACCAAAATCAACATTATATCTGATTAGAAAAGGGGGAAAAAAGCGTGACAGTGTGTAGGAGCAGGTTGAGTTGTGTCTCCAACATAATCAAGAAAGGATAACCCAAAAGCCCAATTCCCATCCAAATGTGAATGAGTCGACAGACTGACTGAGTCAATAATGGTGTCCAGTTAATGCAATTAGTGAACATAGATAGCTAAGGATGGAGTTGGTCTCTGTGATTATTTTTATTCGTTGTCTTCAAGGCAAAGACCCCCACACGCATGGGACATAAGCAGTCTATAGGAAGCCACGACTACCACAAGCAGTACAGTTGACCCTTGAACAACACAGGGTCAGAGTACAAAGCCTCTCCCCTCGCACCGCTGAAAATCCACGTATATATGTGTGTGTATGTGTGGTTTTTTTTTTGTTTTTTTTTTTTTTTTTGAGACAGAGTCTCACTCTGTCGTCCCTGGGAGAGTGCAGTGCCATCATCATAGCTCACTCCAACTTCAAACTCCTGGGCCCAAGCCATCCTCCAGCCTCAGCCTCCCGAGTAGCTGGGACTACAGGTGCATGCCACCACTCCCAGCTAATTTTTTCTATTTTTGGTAGAGACTGGGTCTCGCTCTTGCTCGGGCTGCTCTCCAACTCCTGACCTCAAACTCCTGACCTCAAGCGAGGCTCTTGCCTCAGCTTCCCAGAGTGCTAGGATTACAGGCGTGAGCGACTGCTCCTGGCTCCACATATAACTTTTGACTCCCCAAAAACTAGCCTACTATTGACTGGAAGCCTTACCAATAATAGTCCATTAACACATATTTTGTATGTTATATGTATTATATATTGTATTCTTACAATAAAGTAAGCTAGAGAAAAGAAAGCATTAGTAAGAAAATCATAAGGAAGAGAAAACATATATACTGTTCATTAAGTGGAAGTGGATCATCATAAAGATAATCCCCGTTGTCTTCACGTTGAGTAGGCTGAGGAGGAGGAAGAGGAGGAGCTTGTCTTGCTGCCTCAGGTGGCAGAGGCAGAAGAAAATTGGCATGAGGAGACTCTCCCAATTCAAGCCTTTGTTTCAGGGTCAAGTGTATGTCCTGGCTCAGATTCATTACTGAGGAATTTTAAAAACTTATAAATGCAAATTTTAAAATTAGCACATCAACAATATCTCCTTTTTCTATGGACCCCTTGACCTACAAAAAAATGTCCCACTCATTTGAAAGGTAATTAGGTTCAACCATATGAAATTGCCAATATTTAGCTCTTTTACCTACAAAAGTGGTAACTTCGTGTGATTCTACTGAAGGATGTGAGAATTAGAAACAATGGGGTTTGGGCTACAAATTTAGGTATAATTTCAAATGGAGTTAGAAATGCTTTACAAAGTCCTAAGAGAAAATACTCAAAGAAATAATCAGTTATGTTAACAGGGTACCCCACTTAGAATCAGTCCTAGACAGTTACACTATGTTAAACATTTTAAATTACCAGACTCCAGTAAATCCCAGTAACCAACCCTGTTTCTTTGTTACAGTAAAAAGTTTTATGTGGACATTTATAATAAATAAGTTATCTGCTGGAACGTGAAATTTTGTTACATGTAGATGTTCTCATGATGTTTGTTTGTGAAGCAGGGATGTGACCTTATTCCACTCATAGCTGTCATTTTAAAGTAAGGATAGAAACACAGAAAAATAAAAATTCATATCTTTTGCTGATGATTGAACATTGAAATAGTGACAAGGCAAGGTACAAAATTCATATCATGAGTTTTACTCCTAAATATTTATTACATTGAGTCACTCTTCCACTTAACGGGTGAATTCACGGGAGTCACCCCACAATACAAATCTCTTTGTCTCCCTGAAATTGAATAATTCCCTTATCTCCAAAACAACTTAGAATGTCATAGTACATAGTAGATGCACAATAAATGCAATGATATAAAGAAAGATCAGTGAAGCATCACAAATTATTCTCAACAGGAATTGCATGATGTGTCCTTGATGATTTAAAAACCCTTTAAATATAGGAGAGAATTAAATATTGCAGGCAAGTATTTGGAGGAGAAGAAAATGAGACTGTTGTATTACAGAAACGTAAAATTGAAGAAAAGAATTTCAAAGTGAGCTGTACCATATTTTTTTGGCCTGCACGATTGAACAGGAGTTTTCCTAGTTGTGACAAAAGTAAAATATATAATACACACTAGTCTCATCGAGAAAATAAGAAGCAAGGGAGAAAAGAAGTGCTAGACGAGTAGGAGTGTTGAGCATAAGAGGAAACATTCAGGAGACAAGTTTTATGGAATGCTAAATTAAAACATTGATCGGCAGGATACTGAGAGGTTTTTTTCTAATTACCAAGTGCTAATATGACTTGGGAAGCAAGGAAGAGACTATATTTGCTGGACCCTACTTAAATTACACTAGGATAAGAAAACAATGGTCCAGTTTTTAAGATTCTCAAAGGAGATTTCGCTACTTTTATTCAGAAACATTTCCCAACATGGAAGAACCTTTCCTAACAAAGAAGTCTCCAAATTTTTACACAAGCCCGTTTCGTGGGGAAAGCGGGTAGGGAAGCTCCTGACCTCACCAACCACAAAGGAGGAAACCAGGGAACAGCAAGTGGAAGAGGCAGCTTCAGAACCAAGGTGGACACACTTGGCAATCTGTGCGTGTGCAGAGAGATGAGACTTTGCCTTCTCGTTTCATACTTAGCCAAACATCTTGTCATTTGTATCCAACACCAGACTGCATTGTAGTTGCTGAGAAGAAGTGAAGATGAAGTCCTTGTCCCCAGCTGGGGTACAACTGAGAACAATGACCTGTTATATTTCAGAGTTGTGCCTAATTAATGAAGCCCACCAGCAGGAATCATTTCACATTTTATTAACAGCTTGCTAACAAAGACATTTGAAAGTGAAATGTTATTCACACTGCCATGAGGCCAGAAGAGAAAAATAGTGACCAGAAGATAAAATGGAAAGACTTACTTAACAATTCTACAGAGAAAACAAAAATACCATTCAAAACAGAGACTATGGACCAAACTACAGTATTTTAAAGTCTGGAGCAACCGTGTTTGACAATCGTGTGTTTACAATAAGCCCAAACATAATTGCTCTGATGGGCTGTCAGGGAAAAGATTAATTTGGCAAAGATTAGTATTGACTTGCTGTTTATTAAGGCTTTTAAACAGCTGTATCTGGCAGCATTCCTGTAAGTGGCTGTCATATCTGAAAATCAGCCTCACACCCCGGTGCTTGCCAGCTGTTACTAAACAATCTTCTACCACTTTGAATGTCTTTCTCCAGGCCAAACAGCAAGAGCAAAGTATTGCCAAATGAGCCTTTTCTCCTGTCATTTTTTTTTTTTTTTTGATGGGGGTGGGGAGCTTCTAAATGCTGAAATGTCAGCTCAGGGCTGATGGCTTAGCTGATAAGAGGCACCGGAAGCCAGTAGGTGGTTTGGGCGCTAGATGAACACATTCCCCACACAGAGAGCGGCAGCAGCGCTGTTAGTCACCTCACACAGACAAAAAAACCACAGCTTGCAACTGTTGTAGGCAAAAGGTTTTAAAGACAGTTAGAAAGTGGTGATCAAAGGCTTAAAACCGTCAGAATTCCAAAATTAGTGTTTTGTTTCTTCAGGACTCAGAAATGCCCTGTCTGCCATATTGCTGGGAAAAGACCCCGCAGTGGAACTGAGGAACGGTGCAGTGTGGCCATTGGTCTTCAGTGTGGGCGCTGAGATTCCTCCCCAGAACTCTGAAAGAGGATAAGCCACTTGGTGAACTATGCACCTTGCTTTTTAATTCCATGGAAACCTGTAGAATAAAACAGGTTTGGATGTTCTGGAGTCTGTGAAAGAAAGGGCAGATTGAGTTTTGTACTGGAACAAGAGCCAGTAGTTTCAAATCCAAGTACAGTTGGAAAGGCAGTGGAAAGAATAACATTCCAATGTAGTTAAACATCAGACTACAAAGGGCATAGTGTTGTAGTGAAAGCCACATTAGCCTTTTCAATATGACTGCTTTTAGGGGGGGATTACTCCCAACCTTTCTGAGCTGCACCAAGCTGGACTAAGTTGTCAGAGCAGAGGCAAAAGGACATTGTCATCTCTTAACCCTTCCTCTGCTGGTTCTTTCCATTACACTGCAGTGGGAGGAGTGAGTTGGCCTGGGAGCTAAGCTTTCTGAAAGGACGTTTCAAGCAGGTGTTTGCCAAAGTTTAACATCCAAATAACTTTACTTTGAAGTCTTTGCTACTGATGCAGTCTGATGCTTGACATTTGAATCAGGATCAAGTCCAGCCATATTCCAAGGCACAGACAGATGAATACGTCCCTGAGTGTGTGACTTTCTACCGTGGACATCCAAGAGCTCTATCTTCTAGTCCTTTCCACAAACTATGATGGAGGGTGATAGTGAGATGATAAATAATACTAATTCCGTACTTACAATTAGAGAAATGAAGTGACTAGACATTGAGAAGGCAAGGCAAGATGTGTGTTTGCCTAAGACCCCCTGAGCCTGGCCCTACTGAAGCCCAGGCTATAGAAAAAGGAAAACTGAGAGTGCAGAATTTATTAAAAAATTAATTAATGATCGTAAGTCACTGAGTGTTCTACATTCTAAAATAGCTCTGGACTTATGGGCACTGAGGTCATTTTCTATGGCAAGGACTGTCTCTTCACCATGCTCACGGCCTGCTCTCCCTGAGAAAGCACGCCAAGTGCCAAACTGTGCAGAAATGCACCCTCTTACTTGGTCCAAGGGTACCTTAGACCTTATTCCACAGGAAAAGTTCCATTGCTGGATTCAAAGCACCTTATTGCTAATCCAATTAAGAGACTACAGCATCAACCTTTTGTTTCAAAAAAATTAGTACCACTTTTAACAGAATCAAAGAAAGGCTGGGGTAAGGGCAGGAGAAAATCACTTACATGTCTTCTTATCACGCTTTGTTGGACAACATTAGAGAAACTTTTTTTTGTCATAGCTCCTTTATAAATACAGTTGCCTCCCATTGACCTGTAATTCTTTGATTATTCAGATGAATTAGCTGAGTGTGGGAGGTGAAGGGTATGCCAATTTCAAGGCTAAATCTGATAAAGCCAATGAACTAAGTGAGGGATCTCAATGGTCTGTAGAGGACCCCACTATGATGACACAAACACCAAGGAAGCTATCCCCATTATTTTTGGTCCATGAATAAAGTCCTTTTAGCAATCTAACATCTTGGTATAATGTTCAAACACGTAGAAATTGTCCCACATAAAAGTAGCCTGCAATTTCATCATGCTAGATTTATCTTTGGGAAGACTATCCAGCTTCCCCAGCCTGAGAAAAATCCTCAGAATTCACCTCCCCAGAAACTATAACCATTTCTGGAGTATTTTGCACTTGGCTTTGTTTTTGTTTTTGTTTTGTTTTAACCCAGGTAGACCCACAGAAACCTAAATCTGGTCTTGGCAAGAGTTTCATACAAGAAGAAAGGAAGAACGGTGTATCTAAATGAAACTGCAATTTCCGGGTAATATTACAAAATACGCATATCTACAAAGCCATGCTAGCTGTTGAGTTGGGTCATTTTCAACACCTGGTGTC
The DNA here is from genome assembly GCA_963575035.1 of Avahi laniger. Taxonomy (NCBI): domain Eukaryota; kingdom Metazoa; phylum Chordata; class Mammalia; order Primates; family Indriidae; genus Avahi; species Avahi laniger. Next base: position 35,051 of record CAUYSK010128761.1, read on the forward strand.
ATGACGTGGTTTCAGCAGACCACCGTAACAGAAGTGACAGCCCTTTATAGCACAAAGTCCCTGTGAGTTTAGATTGGTTTTTTCCTCTCCTTTCTTTCTCTCCCTCTATTTTTTTTCCTCTCTTCTCTCCTTACAGGAGAAAGAATCTCCTGCTTTATATTACCCATCGGTTTACTGAAATGATTCTAGTCTTGCATTCTTAGAACACTTACCTTCAACTCATGGAAGCTGAAAAAACCAGACTGCCTGCAGCCAGAGCAAGCTGGCCTGCAGCTTCCCTTTGCTGACCACTTTGTTAATTCCCAGATAAATGGAGACAGACCCCGTCTTCTCTCCTCCCTCTCTCCTTTTTAATGTACAGCGATCAGAAGTCTCTAAGGACTTTTCCATATGACTTCCCATTTCACACCACAGATGGTTTAGATAAAAACTATTAGTTTCATTTATGCAAACAGCTTCATTTCACCAAAATGAGCCTATTTTTAGCATTTTGCCTAAAGGTTTGTTTTCACAATTTTGTAGATGTAAAGGAGTTTTGCTGATGTCTCAAGCTTTAATCGTCATCATTCCTGCCACCCAACAAGCTTTTGGACTAAAATGGAGCTGATGAGTCCTCTAAGAGGAAATTTACTTTAAAAAAATGGCATTAGAATTGCTTTACAAATTTTATGTATGTTTATTTTCACACAACCTTTGAGTGTTTGCATTTTTTCATGAGGTTAGTTTTGATCATTTCAATTTCAGCAAAAGTACTGTATATGCTCTGTCAAACATAATGATGCCAGCTCTTTATCTTGGTTTTATCTTGATGTCATTACTTGGGAGAAAATTTCCATTTGCACAACCTATCACACTGAGAAAAAACAACTCTTCAGAGAATACATGTTCAAAGAGAGAAACTGAAAATAAACAAGTCAAATCTTAACTCACTTTTGGTTGTTGTGCAGAGTCAGTCAATGTAAACTGCTTGCTAGATGTTACCTAATGTTCAGGTCCTGTGTTAACACAAGAAGAAAAAATATCTAAGTTATTTAAAAATTAAAATGGTGGGTAGAAATATATAATAATCAACTCTAGTGAGAACTATATAAGGGTGTAAAAACTTGACTGATTCCTCAAGACATAGATGATGTAAACTGTCCAACTTGGCTTCCAACTTCAACTCTCCCCTCTCCCTTATTTCTATGGAAATATTTCTGACTGCTTTCCCAGAGGTTTCCCATGTACCTGTGGGCTCAATGGTAAGGGAGATAAAAAGGTTCACACTCTAATTATTTCCCCTTTAGTTACTCAGTAGCCTTCAAGATCTCCCATTCTTTCAGACATTTTAAAGGCACTGATGATTGATACTATATGGACTCAACCCAGAGCGTGTTAACATCCAAGCCTGACTTTCCTAACGGATAAGTTTTCAATTGGCTCTTTAATCATTTTTTAGCCCTCTAGATAAAAGCATAACCACCCATCCCTGATAGAATAGACACAAGCTCCCTTTCACTGGTTGCCCATAGTTGCAGCCTACATGCCTACACGCTTCAATCTGAGCATGGCATAGAGAAATCATAAACTAATGCTGTATTTCTCAAACTTTAGTATATTAAAAATAGGTATCCAGGCTCCATTCCAAGATAATCTCATATAGTTAGTCTGGAGTATGCCCTAACATCTGCATTTTTATAGCTACTTCAACAGATTTTGATGTAGGTGTCCACAGACTAATTAGATAAAGGGAAATCAAGCTGATCTCACCATCAACTTTAAAGACTCAGAGCCTCTTTGTTGCCAATGCTGAGGGTTGATACCAGCTTGAGAATTTAGCTTCTGATCATGAAAACACACCCAGCGTTTTACACAACAAGAACTCTAGAGGCTGATAGGTCAGAACTAGTTCAGTGCTCAACGCTGCCATCTTTCTCATCTTTATCCTTGTTGCTTATATAGTATTCTAGGAGGGAAGAAGGGGGAAGAGCAGAGGAAAAATGAAAAGGAGGAATGCCTGTCAGGATCCATAAACTTTCCCGGAAACCCCCAGCAGACTTCCACTTATGTCTCATCGGCCAGAGTGTTTCCCATGATCACCCCTAGCTGCCCGTGGCCCCTTGAATAAAACCAAGGATCTATTGGCAAGAAAAACTGGGAGAACAAGTATTTGCAATAAAATTAGCAGTGTCTACCATACTGACTCCCAGTCATTCAACCGAGGTCTTTCCCACAGTACCACTACTGGCTTTGCTCTTGAAAACTATCCACGATGATCCCTGAGTGCCAGTTCCATACGGTGTGTATTCTGCATTCGTCTTCCTCGATTTCTCTGCTGCTTTTGACAATATTGAAATGCTCCCCCAAATCTCTCCCTTCAGTCTGACCTCACCCTATATACTAAACCATAAGTTCCATTACCACAGGCAACTCTATCCTGTGCCTCATAAGCACTTGACATTAAAAGTTGCCTAAGCCAAATTCATAACATTTAATAGAGATTTGTTCCTCTTCCCAAACTCTCTTTCTTGGAGAATGGCATTGGATCTTCTTAGCCTCCCAAGCTAGGATTCTTCATATCCTCTACTCCTGCTTCCTTTCATCACTCACAAAGATAGGACTATGTGCTGGACGATGCTAAGTCCTCATTATCTCCCGACTTTCCTGAATTACTTTCCATCCATTCCTCCCCTACAGTCTTAGTTCTCTACATTGTCCTCTGGAACATCACAACAGTAACCTGAGTGGTCTCCAAGTTTACAGATAGCTGTTAGTCTTTTGGGATTTTTAAATCCAGATTTAGTATTACAATGCCTTCATTTTTAAAACTCCTCTGGTTTCTCCATTGCTTACAGATTAAAATTCAAACAGCTGAGCCTGGTGTATGCAACCACACAAAATTTGACACCAGTTTACCTTACTTGCTACTGCTTCTCCATTTTCCTTTCAAGATTCTAAAATTTGGCTACCAAATTCCTTGCCAATCCCAAACACACTAGACTGTCAGGCTCTACACCTTGCAATTATTCTTTCCTCTGCCTTCTTCTTTTCTTCTTTCTGAAGACTTCTCACCTTCTCAGTAAATTTAACATTCCTTTTTTCAATGTTTCCACGGTACTCTGTTCAACTCTTGTAGGAAATTTTTTAAAAATATCTTAAGTATTTGCTTATGTATTTATTTCCTTGAGTAGATTAAGAGATCCTTAGATCCTATGCAGCTTTATAATCATTTCAGCATCTATAAGTACAGTGCCAGGTAAACATGTGTGTAATAAATAAGTGTTGAATGAATAAATAGTGTTTTTTATTCTTCCAGACAAAATCTCACAAGCACTTAAGGGACCTGTAAGCCAAGAGATATACAAAAATCATCCTATGGAGTCCTTTCCCCAAAATAATGAAGATATCAAGTTCCTTGTACAATCACAATTGCCTTCTAAAGGGTCTGGGTCCTATTTAAAGGAGGTTTGTTTTGTTTTGTCTTTTGTCCCGCAGAATGCCATGATGGAATTTCATATGCAAAAATGAACTGGGAATTCAGGTTAGGGGTAAGAACCAGAAAGAGCTGAATGGTTCACTCAAGAAAAAAAAAGTGCAGATAATTTTAAATGACAGGGTATATTTTACACGAATAGAAATGAGGACGAGAGATAAAAAAGGAAGAGATACTGGAATCAGCAAGTAGCGCACCTCTAAGAGGTCTGGGCAAGATGAAGCAGCCAATGGTGGCTTCTAGGTACATCCCCCCAGGACACTATCAGATATGTGTTCAAGGGAAAATAAGAGAATGTTCACTGTCATATTATGTGTGACAGCTAAGACCGAAAACAACCTACATGTTTGTTAGCAGGAAAATGCATAAATTGTGGAATATTCATACAATGAAATACTAGATAGCTGTTAAGAAATAAACTAGAACCACAGGTGTCGATGTTAAATTTTTTAAAAAGCAAGTTAAAGACAATATGATATCAATTATATAAAATTAAAAATATATGATAGAATAATATATACTGATTATGACTATGTATACACGTAAAAAAAAGTACAAAAGCAGGCATCGGAAAGATAAAGGCTCAATTTATGAGAGCAGCTCCCTCTACGGGAAGAGGGAAAGAAACAAGATCAGGGAGTGTTGTGCAGGAAACTCAACTAGATCTACAGTGTTTTATTTCTTTAAAAAGATGTATCCGAAAAGCTATGACATAATATTAAGATTTAAGAAGTCTAGATGGTGGGTACATTGGTCTTCATTATATTATTAGCTATTTTTGTCTGTATATTTTAAACATTTCAAAATTTGAATTTTCTCAATTTTAATCTCAAATACCAGATAACTTAAGAACATTTACATTCAGGAACATAAAGTCTGAAATAATTTGCATTTTTGAGATTAAATACTTTGCTCTCTTTCAGTCCTGACCCCACTACCGTTCCCCTACAATTTCATGGACATCTCCTCTTCACATAAGAATGTATATGTGTAAATTTGGGGGCTATTGTGGGATGGAGCTAAGTTCCACATCTGGGTCAGCACAATGAGAAAGAGTGACAACTTGCATAAAGTGACAAGTTAATTAAAAGCCTACACAAACTCAGATGATGTAGGGGCTGGAACTATGAGGAGCCCCTGGGTGTAAGCACCATTGCTCCATCCCCGCCCCCACTGCCCAGGAATGCACAGGACACAGAAAGGGGGCTTACCAGGTCTTCAGGAGCAAGTAAGATTTCAGTTGACACATACATATGCTGCCAATAATGTTGTAATTACTACTAAAGAGATCTCCAAAATCTTTGAGCAAACATCAACATATTGCTTTGATAATCAGAGCTTTCTTTTGTCTCCTTCTGTTTATTCTATGACAATATTACATTTTTTTTCCTCTTATATATTGTGACTGGACCAAAGAAGAAAATGACAGTGAATTTTCCAGATTGCTTTCTGTCCCAAGAAAAGTCATGTTCTGGCTCCAGCAGCCCTTGCTGTGTGCTTCACAGCAGCCCAGGTGGGATAAAGATTCATCCTCACAATAGCATAGGAGAAAGATGCCAAAAAAGAAACCCATACCAAGAGGTGGGGTGGCCTCTGACACCATGATTTCCTGGGCATATTATTCTTTTTTTCTCTAAACTGACTTGTTCCAAAGCCAGGAATTTGGGAAAAGATAATTTGAAGCCATCATATCAAAACATGTGAGTGACAATGTAAAGACAAATCTTTGTCACCAGTTAAGGTCTGCTATAGACATACTCCATCCCCAAATCTTTCCCAAAACCTAAGGTTGGGGCCAGAGAATGGAGTGGCCTCAAAATGAAGTGAAATATGTAAATAAGGTGAAAATGACTATTTTACATGCTATCTGGTTATTTCAAGAGTTGGAGGTTTTATGGTTTGTTTTTCTACCCTACCAAAAAGTTCCTCTTCAAAATGGCCTCAGTGAACTGAATTCATCCAAAAGGCCACATAGGAACAGCACAAACTCGCACATTCCGGCTGCCTGGAAGGATAGTGAGGAAAGAGAAAAGTAAGTCCTGAAGGTGCCACTGAAGATAGAACATTCTTAAACCTGGGATGGGGAGATGGTGGTGACTGAAGTATGTTGAATCCTCACAGCCCTGAGTAATTCAGATAAGAAATGTCCCGGTGACGCTTCTCTGTATCTGTGTCAAGCTTCACCTGAGACTTCACTCTCTTCTTCTAAAAATGCTGGCAAGGAATTCAAGGGAGAAATGGCAACGGTTAATTGATGCCTTTTTTTTTTTTTTTGCCTTTTCCAATGCTTTTAATTCTTAAGTGAGTCATTTATTTAATTGAGAATTCTATCTGATGCAGCAGTACAGGAAAATGTTACTTGGAAACCAAAATGATACCAATTGTTTTTACAGAAGCGTGGTGTTTTCTGTTCGTTTCTGAAGCTCAGCCGGCAGGGTTATTGGCTAGCATGTCGGGAGGGATTTCTTGGCTTTTGGTTTTTGCTTTTGTTGGTGTATTTGTTAGTTTTAAAACTGGGAGCTTTCTAAGTTGGTAATTTAGCTGTATATTTTAATAAAAAATGAAAGCTCAAAAGAGACTGTTATTTTCACACATTTAAAGGATGCCTCCCGTTTCTCTCTCTCTCTCTCTCTTCCCACCTCTCTCCCCTTCCCCACCTTCCCTTCTTCGCTTCCTCTCTCCTCCTTCTCCCTCTTATCCCAGTAGGTAAAAAAGTCACTTAGAAAAATAAATCTCTCTTTCCTTTTTCAACCATGCGATGGAGAAACTATGGAATGGCATGATTTTAAAGCTGTTTTTCAAAATTAATGGCACTTTAAGACTATTCAGACTATTCTAAACTAAATTCTAACCACAAAGCTTCTTTGTTTATATCATTAACAAGGGAAGCAGGGAATGCCATTTTTATCAAGAATGGAAGTTAATGCTAGGATGAGCCTGATGTCCTTACAGAGAGGGTGTCATAATTCCTACTAAGAAGAGACTTTCTGAAGATGTACTCCATCATTGCTTTTATAACTATCAGACCAAAGAGGCTTGATAATATTTAGGGTTATTTGGTGGGGGGAGAATTTCTGAGATGTTGATGGCTTTGAGTGTTATGATCTATCACGCACGGGTAGCCGGGTGCAGACTGCATCTGATGCTAATGCATTTCTCACTATTCAGATACTCTCCAAGTGCCAGCCTCACACCCAGCTGCCGTCATGAGGTACCAACAGCCCCATACCGGAAGAGTAATGTGGGTTCTTCTCACTAGGAGGTGTCTTCACACTGCCATTTCCTGGGAAAAGACCAAGTATCTCATTAGGCATTGAAGATGACTTGCAGAAGCTAAAACCGCTAATCCACCCACTGGAAAGTGTAGCTCAGTTATAAAAGTCAGCACAGACCCAAGTGTCCCAAGCCTAAAAAAGAATGCGAGAGGGCCTCTTAACCTATGAACGATTGCTTTTCTCTGCATTACGTCAGTGGCCCATTAGGGCCAGATTTTTGTGATCATTCGTGTTTGACAGGCAACCCTTAGTGAAGAGTGCAGTAGGTGCTGGTTCCTCCTGGCCAGGGCTGTGGAGACGGATAGGAGACCGAGGGTAGAAGCCTGGGCAGAGCCAATGACATTGTTTGATGGAAAAGGGACTGTTGCAGGCTGTATAGGCCACACGCAATTGACAAGCTCTGGCTTTCTAAGACCATTTGCAAGGCATCGGTGAGAGCCTGTGAGACAGATTCAGCATCAAGAGGCAAGGCCCGAGCTCAAAACCGGATTATGTATCATCCATATCATGAAACTTGTGCAAATGAAAAGGGGGTGCAACCAACAATTACACTGAAACAACAGAGTGCACAGGGAGCATCTGGAACAGCTGGGACGCACAAGCACTTGACTTCTAAGTCACACAGAGCACGGGCAACTGGCTTAACCCTGTAAAGCCTCTATTTCCTCAACCATAAAATCAGATTTAAAGAATTCCTACACCTCAAGGGGTGATCATAAGCCCAAAGAGGATAACGTAATGTCAGGTCAGGCACTACACAAATTTAGGGCACTACACACGTGGATTAATTCGGAATGTGTCCCTCAATAGCAGGATCTAGTCGACCCTGGAACAGCCTGCAGGCCTTCAGCCCCCACAGGACAAGCTCTAGGACTTAGCAGGTCTCTGCGCCCAGGGTCTCAGAGCCAAACCCCCTCGGTAGGGTCTGTGCTTCTCTGTCCCAGCTCCACAGAGCGGTCACAAAGTACTCTCAGAGGGAAGATGCTTTTTCTGTCATCACGTGACTACAAACACTCAGGCAACCAGAGCTGAGTACTCTGTGGTCCTTCAGATCACACTTAGACCTGGCAGATGATTTTTAAATCAGACACATTTTTAAAAAGTTTATTTCAAAAATACCTCCTCTCTGCAGCCTTTTTTCTGCATCTGGACACCCATAAAATCCTGAACATACCAGCATAATGCCTGTGGGTAGATCCAGATCCAGATCATGTAGATACAGTAATAGACATGTATGATAGATAAGACATCATACATGGTGTATATATCATGTAATATATACGATGTATGGCACATACACACACACACACACACACACACACACACATACGCACACTCTGCACAGAAGAACTCAACCAAACAAATGTGTCAGTAGGGAACAGAGTCCCACGGGGAAGAGCTGCATCAGGTTTTGCACATATTAAGAGCTAAGCCACATAAGGCGTGTATAGCGGCTGCTGTGGGGTGCTACCCAGACGTCTCCCTTTAAGACTGAGGCCTTCTTTCCCCCAGCTGTTGGGAGTGTTAGCTACCAGGCTCTCAGCTAAGACCCTCTCTGGGAGCTGCTCTCAACCCAAGAAAGCTGCCTTGCCCAGGTTCATGTGCACCCCCAGGGTAAGCATACATCCAGTGGTTGGCACACATGGTGGAAGAAGACCCTGTCTCCTAGTCCCAGTCCAGACTGTTCTGCAGGGCTATCCCAGTCCCAGAGCTCTCCATGGGACCTCGGTGACTGCATCGTAGTTCTCCTCGGTCCTTCCCTCCTTTCCGTGTCCTCCACAGGTGTGGATCCCCAGAGCGCTCCCAGCCATGTTCCTTTGCTCCTTGTTCCATTCCTGAATCTGTTTCCTAGGAAACCCAACCTAGGACAATGGACTGTTTCTCTTTCTGGTTTCTTGGAGGAAAGAGGAAGTACTAATAAGTAAAATGAAAATGTGCTGCAGATGTCCCCTGAGATGAGCACAGCAGATCTTTCTCAGGAGTGAACTGGTGAGGGACACTCAACAGCGACTTTCAGCCATTCAAGACTCCAAGAAGACACAGCACAACCAACCAATAGGATAGGGCTTTATCCTGCCAACAAGCATGGAATCACTCAACTGTTTTTTTAATAAAGACATTTTTTAAAACTTTTTATATGTATAAAGCCATGTTTTTAATTGCCTATTTTTCTAAATTTCTGACATGGCATTAATCATCTCTGGGAAAATCTCGTTTGGGGAAACCTGTCTGAACTGCAGATGGTTGGTTCCAAGGAGGAAAGGTCCCCCTGTGGAAGTCTGGCAAAAACATAAGGAAATCTCATTGCATTTTGGTGACGCAAACAGGGCAGGACTAGTTCTGTGTTCCTGGAACCTGATTCCTAATGCATTTCTCTATTGAGTAGAACTGTGCCTAGCTCAGTTCTTTGGCTGAGTACTGCTGAAAAGGGAAATCCCTCTCAAATTGGGCCTTTTGTCTTTTGGTATAGATATGTATAAAGAATATTTCTGGAGAATTTTCCTAAAGCTTCTGATTGGACAAAAGTTTCACAGTTTGACAAAAAAAGAAAATTCTGTGAAGCTGATCAGTCAGAAAGGTAGCCCTCTGGACAAGTTGAAAAATCTCCTTCAAGATCCAATTTCTTATCATCTACAAAGTCCTGTGAGCTCAAGGGCAGAAAGACACCACAGAATAATAGATACTGAGCCCCCTTTTGAAATTACCATACACACATAAATCCTTGCTTTTACATTATGAGCCAAAGTACATTAGTAGTAAAACTGAAAATAGGTGAATGAAATTCAAGGAACCAGAAATTATTACTCAGGATTTGCTACCCAGGACCCTGGTCTATCCTGAAGGCCTAAAGAGAATGTGAACAAGAGTTGAACAGATGAAATGTTAGCATGGGCCCCGGGAGCTTGTCTCTGAAGATGTCAAACCTTCCCTCACACCCACAGGCCAGTGCCCTAGAACTCGACCATGAACTGCAAAACCCCTCTCCCTAGCTCTTTAGGGTGGCTCGGGACTTCTTGCTACCCTCCAAGAATGGTATAGGAGTTGAACTCATTTGCTCCTGTGGTATATAATCTTCATATTCTATTAATGGCATGAGTACAAACTAACCACTGAGAAGCAACATAGAGGCCTCTGCCCCGCATGGTACAGCAAGTTCCCAAATCCATGGATTTCATGCACCTAATGGAATTTATAACTCAAGAATATGTTCAGGAACAGCTCTTAGAAATGATGTTCCGGAGAAACCTGAAATGCCAGAAATGAAGAAATCAAAGTGGCCACTCGCAGCAAACCTTTGACTTTGTGTCTGGCCTCGTCTCTTGGTATACACATGTTGCTTCCTGAATTTCCCCCCCCACGTTGGAAATCTTGAGGCCCAACTGTCAGAAAGATTGTTGAAAGGGTGGGTGTCTTTTGAGAAGCAGATTCTAGGAAATAGCTTCAAAATTCCTGAGTGGTCTCAATCAATGCCCAATTTGCTAAAACATGCCTCCTTTCCACCCAAAGCCACTGCAGACACATCCCCAGGCAGCATTCTGTTGTCAGAAGTCAGGCGGATTCCTGGGGTGCACACCAAGAATTCAAGACTATGGCCTAACAAGCCAATAGAAACAGGGGGAATGTTTCCTATAGAAGGTGTACCACTCAGTCTGTCATGGGATGGTAAGCCAGTTCCTAGAACACTAACTGGCAGAAACTGAGAGCTTCGTTTTTATCAGCCTTCATTTACATTAAAACCTTTTATTTCCGTAACAATTTGAACTTTTTCAGAGTATTCCCATCTATGATTTCATTTCTCTGTAAAACAAACAGCACCAAAAATGCAACATGAAAATGGACATAAATCAAAATATCTGTATGTGCAGACTGCTGAGGAAGGACCACTGGTGACCCCTGGACACTCACAGACACTAAACACCCAGACCACAGTGCCTGACCCTCGTGTCACTCGACAGATCAAGACTACTCAGCAATGTACAGGTGCAAGCAGCTCATTTTCAGGTGCTTTATAGTGATATGAGGCCAGGTATTACTCCAATTATAATATTTTTGATGGATTGTTAGAATTCTGGCTTAAAGTCTCCAGGGTTTTTGTTTGTCATCACTTTTTTGCTGTTTGACTTTTACTTGAATAAGTCTCAAAGATAGTCTGAAATATAAACTGAATGCAGGGAGGGTGGGGAAATTATGAACTAAAAAGTTTTAAAAAGTCATGTGAGTTTCTCCTGTCCACTCTGCAGACATTCTGCTGACTCCAGAGGCATCCCTTTGCAAAGAGAACTCATTTTTTTTTCATTCAGTCAATAGATAAACACCATTTTGTATATCACAAAAAGGAAATGCTTAAAGGTTGTCTACATTTGCTTTTCATTCAAGTCAGAGCTTCTCAATCCATTGTGCCATACAGCCAAGATGGTAACTCATAAAAGATTGGCTATGACTTTGAAATGTAACCAGTGCTAATCTCATTGTAGAGGTAGACTACAAAAGTTTGCCACCATTAAGGAAAATGAAGCCAAAGGAGGAGTGATTTGAGAAGCAGGAAAGCCCTGCTTTGGAGAGTGGTCTTTGCACAATACAATTACATTCCCTGGCAGGATTTTCAACCACGCTGTGTTAGCATCACATTAGGACTCCATCCGACATTCTGAAAAGGACTGTTTTTGCAATCTCTGATCAACATAAATTCTGTGGCTCACAAGTAATTTCTAATTTATGTTTTATTTTATCCTATGACTTAGAGTTAAGGTGATATTTTGGTCCCAATACACTCACAATTTTAGCTTTGCAAAGAGAAAGGAAGAGAGGAAAAAAGAAATGAGAACAAGGGGAGGCAGTTTCTGTCTGAGTAGTAAATTTACTACGCCAGATAGGAGCTCTATGCCCCACAGGTCTGATTCTCATCACAGAGCCTTGGTGGATAAAGATGGGGTGTGGGAAGTGGCCTCTTTCTAAGTCATCATCCTGTCATTACTGAGGGAGCCAGCAAGGAGAGTTTACACTCCTTGGGGAACCTGAGCGTGTCATTTCAGGAACAAGGAAAATCCAAAGCTTTACTGTCTTTCTTTCTCCTTCATAAATCAGGGGGAATGAACGATAAGTATCCAAAGCTGGTGGGGATCAGTCTATATGACTCTCAACAGGTTGAGTGTAACAAAATTCTGGTTGTTCCAGGGACCACCACTGTGTCAGAACTGCCTAAAATTTATGGCTGGATATTAGAGATGGAATGAGGGAAATGCCAGCAGGAGGTAGTTGTGTGTTCTAATAATGAGAGCTCAAGTGCATGCACGCAAAAAAGGTATACATCCTAAAATATGCCAGGGCAAAGGAAGAACAACAGATCCGTGGACTGGTCGAGGAATGTGATGCCAGGAGCCACAGAGAAACATGGCGAAGTAGAAAGATTATACTGGGGGAGCATCAGTTGCTTCAGCCATTTTTGTTATCACACATAAACAAGGGACGTAATTTGAACATGAGTGAGAATAAAAGGAATGGTCCACTATATACCCGATTCAGGAATGAAAAGAAGGACTGGCAAGAATGTGAGTTAGAAGGACGAGGAGTATGTTGACATCATTTCTTCAAGGCTTCCAGCAAGTTCTTGTGAGGAGGTCCATTTAGAATTACTTGGCAACAAAAAAATGAGGATTTCCACATCAGCAGACTGATCCACCAAAGGAAAGGCACAAAGGTGCCAGACAGCACTCTGTCAATGGAGGTAGGTCACATGTGGCCATGTGCTCCAAGGTGCTGCCACAGTGACGTGATCTGCACCTGGATACAGTCAAATCCAAGTACCATTCTGGAAAAGAGCAGTTGCCTGAGGGGAACATCTGTTCTCGATCACTCATGGGCTTAATTGTACGATTCTTGTCACCCAGAAGTGTTTATCTACACACCACATGCCCTTCCTTCTGTCCAACGGCAGCAGATACCCACCCAGTCCACAGCAACCAGAGAGCTGATTACTTATTTGACTCACAGCCTGGGACTTTCAATGAAATCCATTAGCTTCTTTGATAAGGAGGACAAACACAGAAAGGTGGACTTTGGAATTTGAAAGAATTACCTTGAATTAAAAAAAAAAAAGGCAGTGTGAATAATCCAGGAGTTTGCAAAAAGAGAATTAAACTGATTTTCTTGTTTCTATTCCCTGAAGTTTTCTCCCTCACAAATCTACAGGTCCCCACTGCAGAATGGGCGCTTGACAGGGACATCCACTTGGTCATCCCAATAATATCCAAGTGTTTTACCAAAAACCACACTGAGGCAGAAGGAAATGGTGAGCCACTTCCCCCCTCAGTTACTTCCTCTCCCCTTGGTAGCTTCTCTCACCCCTGCTGTGCTGGAGACAGGGTATTCAAATTGAAGGCATCATCCCTGCCCTCTCTGGGCTTACAGTCTTACTGGGGACACTCAAAGGAAACAGCACAGGCTTCTCTTTAGTTTTCCCTGCTATCCTGCCCATTCAAGAGGAATCCCTTGACCAAGAGACACAGAGCAAATCCCTAGTGACAGAGCAGAGAGAAAGAGGCCCAAACCTGCTTCCTGTTGTTTCTGCTATTTGCACCCAGGTAGCCCTGCTCTCTAACATCTGACTCTACAGCCTACAAACTGTGCACCACATCTCAAATATCTCCCTGGAAATTCTGTGGTTAACCCAACATAAGAAATAAAACACTCACTGAATCCATTTACTTGCCTGTGAAAGAATGAAGTAGCCATGTCTTTCTGGGGTTGGATCTGGTGGGATGAAAAGAGGCAGAATAATCCCAGGGAGCCCTAAGGAAATTTCCATCAAAAAAAGTCTGTTAACTCCACCAAAGTAGTTGATATTTTATATGCCTACCTTCGCTAGGGTTTCTATAGTGTACATATAGCTTGGCTAATATGAGTCCTTCTGGGTTTGGGGCCTGATGTTCATATTACTGCATCCTGCATTCATTCTATCCCTTAGATAAAGCCTCTGCTGTGGAGGATAAGAAGTGTCGTAGAGATAGAAAAATCTTTCATTAAGAACATTTGCTCCTCGTAGAGAAAAATCCTAGATATTATTCCAAGAACAAGGAGGGCTGAGTTTGGAGAATTGAGTTATTTCCACACTCAAATGAAAGCCACCTTCTGAGCATATCGGTTCAAAGACCCAGTGGTTCATGAGAGTGGTCTTTGTGGGCTTCCAGGCAATGACTCTGTATCAACCTTGCACTTATAAAAAACAACAACAAGGTTATTCACTGTGTTTTTTAACACTAACACCGGACTAAAATAATGGTCAGATATTCGCTCTTTTATATCTTCAAATTGCGTTTATGTGATCTTATTTTCTTAGAGTAACATTTAAAGGATTATATCATAATGACCCTGTGGATTTCTTTAAGCTGCATGAAATTTTCGGCAAGTATCTCTGGTAGGATTGAGCCCACTTTCTAACTGGGTTTTTAAATTGCCACTCTACTAACCCTTTCCTCTTTCTCAATTCAATTTAAGATTTATTGGATAGTTACAATGAGGAAGGAATTGGAAATATGCAATAAACCAGAGACAGTCCTCTCCCCCTCAGAGTTTCTTGTTCTTTCTGTCCATTTCTGTTCTCTCAGTGCCTTTCTGCATCCCTCAGACTTTTTTGTCTCTCTCTCATCGCTAATGGATTCCTCAATCAGCAAATCCAATGATAATATTTTGTTACATACACAAAACTGAACTCTTCATGTCCACCCTCCCTGAGCCCATTGACGTTCTCATAGCTCCCAACTCAGTTACTCATGCTGCCATTATCCTTCTCTCTTCTCATTGATCCGAAACCAAAACGTGGAAGTCACCCTCAACTCCCCTTACCTGTTTCATCGCCTACAATGAAATGATCAATAAAATCCACTGTTGTAACCTTTGGAAGACATTCTTGATCTATTCTTTCTCTCCATTCCCCTGCTGTTGCCTTAGTTTTTGTCCTAATTCTTTCTCACTTGGACCGTTGCAGTAGGCAAGTGAAATTCATGCTAGCTATCCCTGCACTCAGATCCAACCTCTTTTGTCATTTAAGAGACCTTTCTAAAATAGGAAATTGAGCATTCAAACTCTGGCTTAAAAATCTTTCAGTGGTGCCTTACATCCTGCAGATGAAATTCAAATTCTTCTATGTAGCATATACACAAATCCCTTTGTTATTGGTGCTTTATTAGATTTTACAGTTCTGTGCACGCACATTCTTGAGCCCTACCTATCCTCGCCCAAGCACTGCACATTCATGGCTCCACTCTTTTATGCATGTTTTCCGTCAGCGTGTAACGCTCATCAAGGCACAACTCAATATTGCCTTCTTCCTAAAGGCCTTCCTTATCCCTGCTCTTCCTGCCCCACCCTCACTTCTACCACAGCACGTAACCCTAATAGGCCATTTATCTCGTGCACTTAAACTATTTGCACATCTCTCTCCCACATCGTATTATGAGTCATATGAAGATAAGCTAATTTTTTTTTTTTTGAGACAGAATCTCGCTCTGTCACCTTAGCTAGAGTGCAGTGGCATCATCATAGCTCACTGCAACCTCAAACTCCTGGGCTCAAGTGATCCTCCTGCCTCAGCCTCCCCAGTAGCTGGGACTACAGC
>CAUYSK010128764.1:0-23444 GCA_963575035.1 Avahi laniger
TTCTATATATTTTTAGCTGTCCAATTAATTTCTTTCTAATTTTAGTAGAGACGGGGTCTCGCTCTTGCTCAGGCTGGTTTCAAACTCCTGAGCTCAAACAATCCGCCCGCCTTGGCCTCCCAGAGAGCTAGGATTACAGGCCTCAGCTCTCTTTTTAACTGCATTTATTTTGCAATCCAGTATAGCAACCAATAGCGTTAATTTCTATGTCTTATTTCTAAAGACAAGTGATTTTAACTCCCATCACATCCAGGCTCCTAAGCACAGCTAAAGAAAAAAAAACACACACCTTGAAGAATGGTCCCATTAAGTTCAGCAGAGCCCCTGAAACTGCTGCAAAATTCTAGGCATAGAGCATAAGGCCTTATATGACAGTAGAGGGCAAAAATAAGAAATATATGAAGAATGTATTTAAACTGTTAAGACTTGGTGGCCTCTTTCACATGATAGAATATTCTATTCTGGGCACACTGATTCCAAGATACTAAGTAGAATGAACACATGGAGATGCCCACCAAAGAAAGCGCTGAAGATGCAAGTCCGAAGAGGTCTGAATTACAAAAAGACTGATTTACGGCAATCCTTCTCACACTTTTTTATATTTACTAACCAATAATAAAAAAAGGTAATTTATCTTTATGTCTAGATTTCAATTATAAAAGCTCTATTACTTTACCAAATTTGTAAATGTCAAACCCACAAAGAATCTTATAGTACAATATTTGCACGCAGATATTCTAGTTGAATAAACGATTATTCTTTTTTGTGCTCAAGTAGGAAGTTCCATAAATATTGAGGGAAAATGTCCAAGGGTGACTTTCCCCTTCTAGTACAGACCACATGGAGCAATCAAATCTCCAAGAGTTTGTCTCAAGCTTACGTCATTCTGAATTCACACACTTAAATCTGTTGTAAAAACACATGCATTTAAGACTAAAGTACTTACTCGGTAACCTTCAAGATCTCTCATTTGGATCTGCAACAGAGAGAGATCCCTCAAAATCTGTAGATTATCTTTATCTAATTTGAGGGCATTTCGGTAACACTTAATAGCTTCATCATATTTCTTATCAGAACGCTGCAAGAGTCCATATACATGCCAACCTATTAAGTTAAGGAAAAAGAGATATTCACAGACACTAGAACATGCTATGCTACATGTCCAAAATAAAGCCTACCTTGATGAAATGGTATCTTGTCTGGGTTTTGTTTCAGAATGATCAGGGGTCAGAGGGAGGGGGACAGTAAGGGGTAGTTAAAGATGAAACGAGATCAGCTTTGATTGACAACTGCTAAAATTATTACAGATGGATGATGGACACACGGGGGTTCATTAGTCTGTTCTCTCTACTTGGCTACATGTTTGAAATATTCTGTAGTATTTTTTGAGGAACCTTAAAAAATTCTTGCTGAAAATTTTTCCCATTTACTACCCTCTACTGTCTCACATTCCTACCCCAGCAACTTCAACATTCACCTAGTCTTCACAATATATTGAAACAATATATACCAAAATTGCAATTATCTTTCAAAACAAGTTTACATTCAACCAATTCTAAAATAACATATAGCCATCAATTAATTCACTAGTTATATTAAAGGACACAAAAATTAATTTTTATTATAAACTAAAGTCTTAGTATACCTTGGAGCCAAAAAAAAAAAACAAACTATCATACTTACATGCCCTCTCTCTTCACTTTGGGGTAAGCACCAGGATAAAGAAATAAGTATTTAGTATTTTGCAAGAACCCTAAGCTAAATATGTGAAAACACTACTAAGACTATTTAAGTTCAACACTAGTAAATGGCTAAGTGAATTAAATGTAACAAATTAAGATACAAGGGCAGTACATGAAGAGACTGTGGATAAACATACAGATAGACAAAACAAATCAATGTCAACTTCAATGATGCATCCTTAAAAAGTATTGGTTTTGTACAAACTGGAAGACTAGCCAAAGAAAAATCAATTATAAAGATTCGATGAAGTAATAGCTATGTCCCTGTGTTAACAGAAACCAAGCTGAAGAACCAATATAATATTATACTTAATAATAAATAAAACCTATTTTGAAATAAGTGTCTTTTAAATTTTTCTTTTAAAATTTCTAAAAGAAGGTTTAAGGCACACAGATTTTACTATATAGATAATTGACTAAAAATTATTATTTGGAATAGGAAAGTATAACTCAGTTCATGAATATTTAAGAGTTTCAAGTCACATATAATTATCAAAGTAACTTTTCCCTAACACTAAGCACAACTGAAGTAAACACATATACATATTTTATAGAGATTTTCTGTACTCCAATAAATAAACAAACACTGGTAGAGGATAGATGAAACCAATATTATAAAATGTTGATAATTACTGAAGCTGAGTAATGGGTACATAGAGTTCATTAAATTCTCTCTTCTATGTAGGTCTGAAATTGTTCATAGTAAAAAGTTTTTAACTTGAATTAGAAAAAAATTAGTAAATGAAAACATACATGAAATTGAACTATTTAACTAGTGGAAAAGGATACAGACATGACTCTTGACATCATTACGAAGTCCTTTACGAACAAATTCATATGCTTCATCTTTTTTTCCTAAACAGTTCAGTGTTAATCCTTTCATAGCCAAAGTCTCTGAAAAATAATTTTAACCTCTATTTAACAGAGGAAATGAGGTCTATTTACACATGAAAGATTCAAATTACTTGCTGAGCACTACTTTAATATTTGAGACCTAAAGGATTACTACTGCTCCAAAGCTTATATTATTCATCTCTTTAATCTCATAATTAGAACTACTCTTCAAGTACAAAAAGTAAAACTACATTGAAGTATTTGCTTAAAGCTTGGCAGCCCAAGTCTTTTTCTGAAATTTCTTAGGCTGAGACTGAGTAGCTAAAATGGATATTGCTCTTCATAAGTCTCTATAAAGGGAGTTGAGGGTTAATATTATTCTGCTGAAAAAAAAAATTAACAAAACAGGCATCTGAGTCCTGTCGAATTAAATCTTCTATAGCAGTTCCACAGGCTTTCCTTTTTTTTGAGACAGCATATATAGTGCCATGGCATCAGCTTAGCTCACAGCAACTTCAAACTCCTAGGTTCAAGGGATCCTCCTGCCTCAGCCTCCCGAGTAGTTAGTATTACAGGTATGTGCCACCACACTCGGTTAATTTTTTCTATTTTTAGCAGAGACAGGGTCTCGCTTTTGCTCAGGCTGGTCTCGAACTCCTGATCTCAAGCGATCCTCCCGTCTTGGCCTCCCAGAGTGCTAGGATTATAGGCGTGAGCCATCACACCCAGCCTCACAGCTTTCACCTAAGATCAATTCTAATCAATCATCTGATTTTTACAGCCAACAAGAACATTCAATCTCCCTTAACAAAGAGTTATACATTATTTAAAAATCATCTTATTCAATATCAGAATAGACTTCATTTTTGGCAGTAGGTTTACTCCAAATAATTCTACTTAGGCTAATTAAACATCAGCTTGCATTTCAAGAGCCCACCACTGGACTATGGGAGTGGCAAACCAAAAATATGTTAGGGAGTCAATGAAAGACAGTTTAGAATGAAATAATTCTCAGAATAATCCACAACAGGGTAACAAGACAAGAACAGTGGTTTTCAAACTGATCTCTGTGGACTCCATGGTTTTCAGAACACAGTGATCCAACCCCCTCCACCCCCATCTTTTATCTGTGTTACATATTGAACTGCCTACAGCCTCCATTTGGATAAGGGTTCCACAACTAAAAAGCATGAAACCAAACTTTACATCTTTCTTTTTTTTTTAAGGAGATAAGGTCTTGGTATGTTGTCCAGGCGGTCATGAACTCCTGATCTCAAGTGATGCCTACCACCCCAGCCTCCTGAGTAGCTGGGACTACAGAGGCAAGCCACCATGCCTTAAGCTTTAAATTTTTAAAATTCTATGAAATGAAGACTTCTTTCCATTTCCTTCAAATAATCTCTTAAACATTATTAGAAAGGTGAGTAGGGTCAGCCTATTTTTCCAACAAGATGGTCTCAAGAGTTACTCAAGTCTGATAATCAGTTGACCTCAACTAGCTTTGCTTATGCTTTAGAGCTATAGTTTGCATGTCTAACCTGACAAATCCTTCTAACAAAACCTAGCTATTAGTGCAAAAGAACACAAGAAAATAGACTTTATTAATACCATCAGTGCTAGAAAAATCACTCAACACACACATACAATCTAATGATAAAATCAGTAATATATTTATATATAAAGATCAGATATAATATATAAAAAAACATATCAACCAAAGAATAAAATTCATGTGACTGTATCTTTGTAATACTTCTATGTTGCAAATATTGTCCTAATTTTATACACAAGAAACTAAGGTATAAAAATGTAAATTTCTTTTCAAAGTAACAGAGGAAATGAAGTCTATAAAAATACTAGTTATGTATCTTGTCCAATTTTTCCCCAATAGAGCAACCAACCACTTCTCATCTAAAAGTAAAGACACAGTACATATACCTAAGGATAATAAAAGTAATCTAAAATAAGATTCACATAAAGTATAACTAAAAATGTTGAACATTTATGCACTCTAATAGAGCTGCAAGACCTTGGAATATGAGAAGTATTCTTCTTTCACCATTAAAAATCCTATCAGTCTGATTTTGAAATTAAGATTTCCCTAAAGCAACCTCTCGCAGATGAGACAATACCTCCATGTTCAGCAAATTTTGGGTTTGAAAGAATCATCTTGCAAAATTTGAGGCCATTTTTGTACTGCTTCTGTTCATAACATTTCTGTAAAGAAATATGGACAAAAGTTATTTTATAAAATGAATATACAATGGAGCAACTTTTCATTGTATCATACATTCTAAATTCAAGATCCAAAATTTGGTCTAAAACATACATGATGGAAAAGATTCATATCAATTATAACATGAAATATACTTTTGTTACCTACTCTTACCAAATCATTTTTTTTTTTTTTTTTTTGAGACAGAGTAACACACTGTTGCCCTAAGGAAAGTGCCACAGCATTAGTGTAGCTCACAGCAACCTCAAACTCCTGGGCTCAAGCTATTCTACTGCCTCAGCCTCTGAGTAGCTGGGACTACAGGCGCGTGCCATCACGCCTGGCTAATTTTTCTATTTTGGAGGGGAGGGGAGCTCCTCCCACCTCAGCCTCCAACAGTGCTAGAATTACAGGCGTGAGCCACCACGCCCAGTCCCAAATCATTCTAGAATCTCAGTATTTTCGCTTTTATAGAAGACAAAGAAAAAAGATATTTAACTGTCAACTAATACCGCCACAGAATTTTTTTAATTGCAAAGCAAAAACGTGATTAACAGAAAAAAACTAGAAACTTCATTCACTAAAAGCCTTAGCTATGGCAAGAATGAAAATAAGGTTCATGTACACACATATCAAAAAAAACACTGCCACTTATTGAACAACCACTATGTGTTTGTACACAACTTGTTGTATCTTACTTAATTCTTTTAACAATTCCTTAAGATAGGTGTCATTACCTCCACTTCCGCAGATGTAGAAACTGAAACTGTTCAGTTCAAAAAATTTGTTGAGGGTTAGGGTTGGTAGCTCACACCTGTAATCCCAGCACTTTGGGAGGCAGAGGTGGGAGAGCTGCCTGAGACCAGGAGTTTGAGACCAGCCAGAGCAACACAGAGAGACTCCATCTCTATGAAATTTAAAAATTAGCTGCACATGGTGGTGTACACCTGTAGTCCCAGCTACTCAGGGGTGGTGGGAGGATCCCAAGAGCCCAGGAGTTGGAAGTTGCAGTCAGCTATGATGTTGCCACGGCACTCCAGCCTGGGTGACAGAGTAAGACTCTGTCTCTTAAGAAGAAAAAAAAAAAACTTGTTTATAAGTGGCTCAGCTTAGTTGCAAACCTCTGGTCTGACTCCAAAGACCATCATGATCATTAGCCTGATACAAGCATAAGCAATATCTTTATTCCTAAATGCCATCAGCCAGGCTAAGCAATGAACACTCTCCTCAGCAGCCACTGCCCTGAGAACACCTCATCTCTCCCCATTCTCCCCTCACTTACGCTGTTCAGTCAGACTGGGTACTCCATTACCTAACGTGCCAAGCTTATCCCTCCTCAGCCCTCTACACTTGTGTTCCTTCCACTTTAAAAGCTCTTCCCCAGATTTTCCCATGGCTGTATTCCTCGTTATCCAAGTCTCTATCAAATACTGCCAGCCTCCTACCTCTTCCCCCCACACACATATTCTCTATCATATTACTCTATTTTATTTTCTACAGCGCTTCCCTGAAATCTCATTTATTCGATTACTTAGTGTGTCTTCCCCCCAACCATGTAAGCTCCATGAGAACAGGGATCTCGTCTATTTTATTATTTATTTATTAATATATGTATTTTTTAGAATAAGGTTTCACTCTGCTACCCAGGCTGGAGTGCAGAGGTGCAATCACAGCTCACTGCAGCCTTGAACTCCTGGGCTCAGGCCATCCTCCCACATAGGCATCCCGCCGAGGAGCTGGGACCACAGGCGTGTGCCACCACACCAGGCTAATGTTTTCCATTTTTTATTTTTATTTTTTTTCAGACATGGTTTCTCTATGTTGCCCAGGCTGCTCTTGAATTCCTGGCCTCAAGTGATCCTCCTGCCTCAGGCTCCAGAACAACTGGGACTACAGGCATGAGCTACCATGCCTGGCTCTCACCTATTTTAAACACTGCTGCATCCCCACAGCCTACGCAAACAGGAGCTGCTCCATAAATGTAGCCTACTAAGTTCAAAGCAAAATGGCACCAGCAA
The DNA here is from genome assembly GCA_963575035.1 of Avahi laniger. NCBI lineage: Eukaryota > Metazoa > Chordata > Mammalia > Primates > Indriidae > Avahi > Avahi laniger. Next base: position 6,810 of record CAUYSK010128764.1, read on the forward strand.
TGAGTGAGAATAAGATCAAGCCTTGCAACAGGGGCTGGACGTGGAGGGCAGAATTAGAACAGTCTTCACACAAACACAAAAAATGTTTAAATTGAGACTTCTTAATTGTCTCTGGAGAAGGGAACTAGGTGGCTGTAAGACAAGGATAAGAGAGAAACCTATATTTTGAACCATGTGTATACGCTGCCTCTTCCAAAAATATTTTAAAATATAAAAATAACAATCTGAGTTGACTACAGACAGGAGTTCACCTGACAAATGACAAAGAAAAAACAAGCAGAAGGAACTACTGAAGAAGAGCAAAAGAGAAATACAGTTGAACCTTGAACAGCACAGGTTTGAACTGCATGGGTCCACTCATAGCAGATGTTTTTCAACCAAACAAGGTCAAAAATATAGTATTTGCAGGATGCAAAACCACTGTATACAGAGGGCCCACTTTGGGAATTAAGTATGGGCAGATTTGAGTATGGGGATGTACTGGAACCTATCCCCCTGCTTCTACCAAGGGATGACTTATTTTTTTTTTCTGACTTATCAAGTAGTTTAAAAGTAATAATAATCAAACTGCTAATAGCAGTCATAATAATAATGATAATAATTGTTAACACCTATCGGAAGCATTTACCATGTCTCAGGCACTGCTGTCGCTTAGTGTTTATTTAAAACCCAGGAAAGCCTATGAAATGCATGTTACCTCCATTTTAGATGAAGAAACTGAGGCACAGTTATTGAGTTTACAAAGCTAGTGTCAGAGCCACAATTCTTACCCAGGTAGTCTGGCTCCAGAGTCCAAATACTCAGGTAAAGATAAGTCTAAGGTTCAGTAAGGAACCATTACAGAAAAGATAGATTCTAGTCTCAACTTTGCTACTAACCAGACAGAGAACATTAGACACTTAGTCATTTACCATTACTGGGTTTGATTTGTGTCTCTGTGAAGGAGGGCATGGAATAGCTCCAAAGTTCAACAAACTGTAAGGCTACTAGCCAGTCTGAGGAATAAGACAGGCAGATATAAACAATGGAGAATATGTTAAATAAAAAAGAAAAAAAAAAACTAGCTAGTGACTTTGTGTGGATGTAAGTACTTTGATAATGAACAGAAAAAAAAAACTTACTGCTGGTGGCAAAGCACTCTGATCCACCAATCAAACTTAAAACAGTTTTATTACAGAGACTTCTGTTTGCCATGGAATTTGCTGTAGCAAAACCTTACCCACATATATTGCAAATGTGAGAGCATAAAATCATTTTTGCAGCACCTTCCTAAACTCATGCAACCTTTAAAATAAACTTTACATACCCAGATAAGAAAATGTTTAGCATTTTCCAATTTATCTGAGCACAAAGTTAACTCAGTAGCAGCTTTAACTCTTTTGTAGTTTGAGAATAAACCATATAACTATTTTTCTTTATGCTACTGATACATGATTTGAACTAGAAAATAACCATAGAGAAAAGAAGTGCTGTCATCATTTGCTCAACACTAAGCACTGTACAAAATGAAGATTTAAAATTTTCATCCCGTCTACTGTGTATCTTTCTTAACATTTTAAAACTAAGTGTGAACTTTCTATTGGCTCAAAACAGAACAGCTACTATGAATTTTATCTGCCGCTGATGTAATAACACTTAAAACTATTCTAAAATTAGCGTTTTATTTATAGTAAAGTTAAGCAACAGCTAATAGCGATATAGCCAACCCAAGCTCTCAATAAATTCACCCTTAAAATCTAAACGTTTGTTTAGCAAATAAATTCTTGTTTTCAGATGAAAAGAGAAGCCTAGAAAAGACAGCTATCTATTAACAATATTAATTTAACATCTATGGTCTCGAGTGTATATTGAGAAAAGCAAAGGCAGCTAGCTGCCTCTTCTTCCCGGAAAACCGGAGTCTCCAGGGGCCCTGGCACGGACTACAGAAAACTGCCCTCTCGCTAGGCAGCGGTCATCATTACCGGGCCACGATTCAGTTTTCTGTTCGGAAATAAAGCAAATGCTCCTCTCCAGTGCAAAACCAGCCAGTCGGCGCGGCTTTGATCACTCAAGGCAAGGCCTGTGCGAGTTAAAAGCAAAGAGCTGTGTTGGAGTTTGTGACAACTTAGAAACACAGCTCAAGTCACCTATTCATCTGTTTACTTCCAAAGAGGGTAAACACGGTACATCACAAACAAGTAAACTCTCTCCCAAAGGGAGACAGTGCCAGGCTTGGCTTCCTAGGGATGCCGGTTTTATTTTCCCGTAACCAGTACAGATCAGGGCCCCATCCCACTATCGGACCGATCCTGCTTTAATGGGATTTAATTAGGGAGTGCTGTGCAATCTACTAACAGAAAGCAGCGAATGAACACCTCACCGACGGGAGACTGACAAGAGAAACAAACTGAGGAGGACCCGGGCAGGAAGGTTGCGAGCCGGCTTCGCAGAAGGCACTGGAGCCACAACCGGCCGAAGCGGCTTCCCGGGGACTGCAGAGGGCGGCGTGAAGTTTCTGGAAAGAGCACGGCGGGGGCGAGGCAGGCCGCTGCAGAGGAAAGGGAGGGCGCGGAGGAGAGGCCGGAGCCGGCAGGCCGGGGCGGGGAAGTCGGGTCCCCAGGGCTCGGAGGTAAACAAAGAGCGGAGAGCCGCGGAGGCCGAGCCCAGCCCGCGGAGGCGCCGCCACCTGACCTCTCGCCCTCCAGGCCGGGGGCCCCGGAGGATCGGCGGCGCGGCCTACGGCCACTCACCAAAATGCGTTTGAAAAGGTTGCTCTCCTTGGGCGGCAGCTGCGTGTTCGGCATCGCGGCCGGCGGGGAGGCTGGGTGCCCGGACGCTCCGTTTCGCGGGGCTGGGCTCCGGGACGAGCCACTGCTGACAGACGGGCCGCGGGCGATAAGTTAGTTCATTGGCCTGGAGTTGGGGCTGGGCAGCCAAGCTGCTTGGCAAGATTGGCAATGGAAAAGGAAGGTGGTCTGAACAGCACAGGCTTTCGCTTGGCCCGGCTTTTTGGCCGGCTGCGGCGGCCACAATTCCCGCGCGCTGCAAGATGGCAGCCAGGACTCGCCTACCCTACCCCAGCGCCGGGCGCTGTGCGCATGCGCGGGCATAGGGCCGCGGGGATTGGGGCTCCGGGGGCGTGGCAGGGGCTGCCTGGGGTTTTGTGCTCCGCCTCTGCTGCGGTTGCCAGAAGCTGGGCGCCGCGCGGGTCTCTTGAGCCCCAGCACCCCACATAAGACGCTGGCTTGCATTGCGCTCTGCTTGGTAAGCTTGTGGCCCAAAATAATGTTAGTTATTTCAGGTCTGAATTTTTTGTATTTCTCCCTCAGAACTTAAACAGTGTTTGACACAAAGTAAGATTCATGATATAGGACAGACTTGTTTTTCTCTGTTCTCCCTCGATTTAGACTCGAAGAGAAGCCTTCTCTTTTCAGTGCAGACCAAAAAAGTATTCACAACCTATGTGAGGCCATCGGGCAGGCCTTGAAATGACTGACGTGAAAGCATGTTTGAAGGAAAGGTCGGAAACATACTTCCAGAGTTTCCAACATTCACCATTCTCAGTGGGAATGATGGTGGTTTTATGGGGCCACTGAGCCTCCAAGTTTACCTCCTCTTTCTCCCGAGATGGTGCCTCTTCATACAAGCCATATAATAATGGGAGAAACTGGATTCAAACCCAGGATCTTCCAACTCGGGGACATTTTCTACAACAAATATAAAGCAGCATAGTGATAGTAATGTGTGAGTCTGGAAAAATATGGATGTACATCGGTGACGAAAATAAACAGATATACAAGGTAGGGTTAGTATTAAGGTGTATGTAAACATTAGGTACGTAGACTTACACGTGTTCTGAATCTTAATTTGTGTATATTTTTGAAACTTGTGTAATTGGTGTGTAATTGCATTTAATGGGCTGTAATCTGAGCTGGACTGGTATTTATCTGATTTTTCTTCTTTCTAGCCTGAGTTGGTTAGAGATGGGAGAAAGCACCGTAGGAGTCTTTTACAATAGGGAAGGTACTGTTATCAAAAATGGGGATCGGGAGGGCCTGTGTGTTCTCTTTAGAAACTAGCCTTCTCAAGCTGTTGGGACGTACACAAGGAGGGCTGCATTGGGAGCCTGGCTGAGTTGCACCTGAACTAGTGGCAGTCCCCTACCGAGACAGCTGAGCAGGCACAGAGAAGGGCATGGTCTCAGCACCCTTGTACTTGACCACTTCCATGACCCCTACCCACTGTTTGCTTGCCATGGCATTACTAATTCCTGAAAATTCTTTGGCTCCCAATTAATCTACATCCTCAGGAGTAAAAAGTTAATCATGGGACAAGCCAAACCTTTCAGTGCTTTAGTCAAGCCTTTCCTTGACACTCATGGGACATGGACTTTTCTGGAATGTACCTTGGCCAACTCAAGCCACTCTGCCTCACCTCAAGGCCTACTTCAAAATGACAGATTTTTAAAAGAAAGTAAAAGAGAAGGGGAAAAGAGCATAGTGCCAATTGTAATGTTTTGGAGACGAGGAATGTTGCTCTTATAAAAGTTCCTGTGGGCCTCTTCTAGCTTTACTTACCACAAATCGTTAAGTGTCTCCACTGTCTCTGGTAGCTACCAAATCATCACCGTCTTTCACCATTGCTCTCCCCAGCCTCACAATCAGGCAGCACATGGTGTTTATTCATTTGCACACAGCAGCCTCCCACCCACTGCCAACTTCTCTGCTTTCCCATAACACACTGCTCAGCATCTCCTAAATAACCCCAGTAACACAAAGGAAACCTGTAATCCCAAACACTAGGAAGTGGGTGATTATAAATACTCATATTTAATATTTTCTTCATCTGTCTTTCACACACCATGCATGCATACCTTGGTTGTCTGCTTCGGGTGGGGGTGAGGAGAGAGGTTGAGAATTGAAAAGACCAATAACACCAATTCTGCTCTTCGCAGTTGTTACCCGGAACCTCAGAGTAGTGTATAAAATATGTAACGTATGCACAATCAATAGCTATAATTTTATTACTGACTTCCTGTTTAGTCTGGAGCAAATCTTATTTCCACCTTTCAACAGAAAATAAGGTTAGAATAACATTATTGTAATCTGTTTCACAGCAGGATTATGTGAATTTAATGCTTAGTCATTTCAAAGCCCATGATAAAAAACAAACGTAAATCTGAACTCGCTGTTTCTCAGGAAGAATGCCGAAGCCCCTTTGGGGGCATCATGTTCATCTACCCAGATGTTCCTTTCTGGTGCTTCAGGACAGGATGTAACTCTGTTAGAATCATGCACAAAGTAAAATAACAGTGACAGCATCTGTAAAGACCCTCACACCTCCCAAAGCACTTTTTATGTACATGACATGGGCCAGTAATTCTCCTTGCTAAGCCTAGTAGAGCCAAGGAGAAAAGAATCTGGAAAAGGATTTTCTCCATCTCATATACACAGCATATCTTCCAGAGCCAGCTGGCAGGGTAAAATCAAATAGTTTGCTGCAGTTCCCACAGCCAATTTAACCGTGTAATTAAAGGCTGATGGGAAAAGAATTTACCAGATTGCATAATGTATTCCACTCAGACTCCCTGATGTTTCTGCTCTCTTCTGCCTTCCTTGCTATTGTTTCTGAGGAAGAAATGGCACTATCATGTTTTCCCTTTTAGGTCTTCATCCCATCCCTCTTTGTTCTTCCTGAACTTTTATTCTTAAGTTACTCCCCTCACAATTTGCATTTTTGTCCCTCCTTATACAGTTTATATTCTAGTAAGAGGAGACCAACAATAAATACAAACAAATAAACAGGATAATCCCAGACTGTGCAAGGTCATATGAGGGCAAAGGGGGCTGAGGAAAGGCCTATTTTTTAAAATTATTATTATTTTTTATATATACTTTGAGACGAGGTCTATGTTGCCCAGGCTAGATTCGAACTTCTAGACTCAAGCTATACTCAGATCTCAGCCTCCTGGGTATCTGGGGGTACAGGCATGGACCACCACACCTGGCTGGAAGGACTACTTTAAACCAAGTATGCAGGAATGAGAACCCTCTGGGGAGGTGGCAACAAGCAAACAGAAACCTGAGGATGAGAAGGGAGCTGATGTGAAAAACTGGGACAGCATCTTCTAGGCACAGGGAACCACAGGCAACTGTCTAATGCAAGAACAAGATTGGTGTGGTCAAGGAATAAAAGGGACAAATGAGAACTTGTCTCTGTTCTTAGGTTCAAGGAGGTAGCTAGAGTGTAGTGCCTGAGAGGGAAAGTGATATGCAGTTCATTTGAAAAGATGGGCCAGGTTGAACATAAATTTGTAAGGGTTGATACCATTATGAATATTTTGTGGGAATGGATATTATGTCTAGCTGGGGAAGACTTTCTCTACCTTATATTGTAAAACCCAAACCTGTTGCTATAGTCCTAATGGGGCTACAGTTAGGAAAGTAAGGGTCGATAGAATTAAGGTAAAAGTTTATAGGAGAGTTGGTATATTTGAACTGCTTCATGTGAAGTATTTGCATCTCCTTTACCTGATTATATTATCGGAATGGACATTGTACCTGACTGGTATTATAAACCAGAAGGCATGTAAATCTGCCCTTCAAGCAACATTAATTGGACGTGTCAAAGGGGAATCAAAAAGATTGCCCAGTCCCACACAGAGTGTTGAGTAGAAGAAGGAGTGCTGGTATGCACAAATTCTCTGTTTGATAGCCCTATATGTATTGTAAACTAGAGATTAAGGCAAAAGCCTATGAGTGCCTTCCTGCCGTAACTACTGGGACTTTGAGAATTTCCACTTGAGGGGCATTTACTACCATGCTATGGGACATCAGTTGAAGCTAACACTATGATTGAAGGACATAACCTGAAAATACCCATGACGTCTTGGGTGCAGTCAGAGGAACACTCTGATGGGAATGGCAGTGCCCAGGAGGGTTCCATAAAGAAATGGAAATGGTGTGTACAGAATCAGCTACCTGGGGAATACAAGGAAGAGATGAACAGGGAACTTCTTTTCCTCTAAGTTTGAGTCTGGCACTGTGTGAAAAGCTACTAGGTTCTATTGTCACTTTGACAGTACCCTAGAAACAGCCCTCAACTGACCAATAAAGAGCTGCTTGGTTTGTGGATGACAATTCCAAGGAGAAAAGACAATATCCTATTTGGAAGGATGCCAGTTTGGTCAAAGAAGATAAAAATAAATCAGCTCCATGGGCTAAATTGCATGCTGTTTTCCTAGCAGTGATGGAAGAATTGAACAGTGGTAAAAACCCCTTATGTTTGGGTTTTTACTGACTTTTGGGCAATGGCCAATGACCTGGCCACACGGTCAGGAAGGAGGGCAATGGAGACCTGGCCTGTTAAATGGATGGTAATATGGGGCATGGCCCAGTGGAAATTTGAGGGGTACACTAAAGTAGAACATGTTGATGTCCATCAAAAGAGCACCCTTCCAGGTTTGGCAGGTGATTAGAATTGTCAAGCAGATATCCCCATGTGCTCCCTAGAAATGGACCCCATGTCCACTCTAAAAAATGAATAGACATGCGGTATGCAAGGATGCAGAGATGGGCTGAATATAAACTTGTTCCTTTTGTGCCCTCTCAGGTACATAAACGCCAATAAAAACTGGTCAGTCAGCAAGAGAGATGGAGATTGCTGATGGCTGTGGGACAGACTTCTTGGTGAGAAGGTCCTGAACATAGCTGGCAAGTGGGACTGATGCTGGAGGGTGGGGATCAAATGGGTCTTCACAGTGTGAAAGTAAGTTATTTAAAAATTTAAGCCATTAGGAGTTTACTGTTTGTTTTGGTTTTTTGGGAGTGGGGGTGGTTGTTTTTGAAACAAGGTCTCATTGTGTCACCCAGGCTGAAGTGTAGTAGCAAGATCATAGCTCACTGCAGCCTCAGCCTCCTGAGTAGCTAGGACTACAGTTGCTTGTCTCCATGCCCAGCTAATTTTTTAATTTTCTGTAGAAATGGGGGTCTCACTATGTTGCGCAGGCTGGTCTAGAACTCCTGGCCTCAAGCAATCCTCCTGCCTAAGCTTCCCAAAGTGCTGCAATTATAGTTGTGAGCCACCACTCCTGGCTAGCTCTACTTTATAATTTACATCAAGATTTCAGATGGATCAAAGATTTAAATTTTAAAAATAAAATAATAAAATTAGTCAAAGAAACATTGAGAGAATATTTTCATATCTTCAGAGTGAAAAAGTTTTTTTAAAAGCATAATATTGTGAATCGCCCCCCTAAAAGAATGGTGAATTACGTTGCATAAACTTAAAAAAAGGTGCAGAGGCCAGGCGCAGTGGCTCACACCTGTAATCCTAGCTCTCTGGGAGGCCGAGGCGGGTGGATTGTTTGAGCTCAGGAGTTCGAGACCAGCTTGAGCAAAAGCGAGACCCCGTCTCTACTAAAATTAGAAAGCAATTAATTGGACAACTAAAAGTATATAGAAAAAATTAGCCGGGCATGGTGGCACATGCCTGTAGTCCCAAGCTACTCGGGAGGCTGAGGCAGGAGGATCCCTTGAGCCCAGGAGTTTGAGGTTGCTGTGAGCTAGGATGACTCCACGGCACTCTAGCCCAGGCAACACAGTGAGACTCTGTCTCAAAAAAAAAAAAAAAAAAAGATAGTAATAGGCAGGTGATGAAGACCCTCTTGGCCAGGCCTCTCCGGGCCGACCCGCGTCGGTGGAGGAACCCGATTTCCTTTCTCAATACCGACCGGTTCCCAAAGTTCGTGGTGCAGACGGGCTTGTACATGTTTGTGGACGAGAAGACGTTCTCCAGCGATGCCCTGAAGGTGACCTTCCTCATCACCCGCCTCATGGGGCCGGCCCTGCAGTGGGTAATCCCCTTCATCAAGGACAGCCCCCTTGTCAACGATGATCGGGGCTTCCTGGCCAAGATGAAGAGGGTCTTTGGATGGGAGGAGGACAAGGACTTCTAGGCCGGGAAACCCTCGGGCCTAGGGGCGAGTGCTCCGGGGAGGATCTTCTGTGCCAGTTGTGGCCTCCAGGGTCGCCACTGGCGCCGTCCCGCTGCACCTCCCTCTCCCTATCTCCAGAAGCAGAGATCTTCCCCAGGCTTCTGTCCCCTCTCCCGTGTGTTGTGCTTGCCTTTGTTCCAGGAATAGCGCTGCAGGCTGGCGCTGCTGCCTCTGGGCCTCACTCTGGAGCGCCGCCACCCTCTCCTGCCAGCCCGGCCACTCCCATGCACATTTGGATGCTGTCCTGTGCTCCAGCTGCAAGCTGGGGTCCTGTGACACACCGGACAGCCCATCCGCAGCCGGTCGCTGCCCACCGCCCCCTGCCAGATTCCTGTGTCATTCTGCTCACACACCTGCGCTGCCGCTGCTACTGCTGTCACCGTCCACTGCATCCCCCTGCCAGACTGCCGCTCTTGGTGATCTAGACTCACCTCAGAGGCACCTGAGCTGGCCACAGCCCTTGGACAATAATTCAGACAGCTGGCCACCCCCCTGAACGGGGCAGCCAGCCTTTCACCTCCAGTGACACCCTTTTCTCTCCTACTCCCAAAGACCTCTTGTGTTCCTGCCAGATGGCTGCCAGGGCCCAAATGTGTCCTGGTGGCCAAATCCAGTCACTCATTTTTCCTATGGACCAGTTAATTTTGCCCAGAATCCATTTCTCTTCTGAATTTGCAGCTCTCTCTGATGTGTGCCTTTTGTTCAACACTAGAATCCCTGCAGTCTACCCTGTTCTTCTATACTACCTGTACAAAGTCTTTTCCTTATTTTCAATAAATGTTAGATACTATCGAAAAAGAAAAAAAAATAAGATAGTAATAATATTGACTGCTGTCTATCGAACATCCACTAGGTACTGGCTGTCAGGGCTTGGGCAAGCGACACAACCTAAGGCCCAGATTTCCTCTTTTGGTGGAGATCTATTAACACCTACCTAATAGATTTGCGATGAGACATAGAATGAACAAGCAAGGCACGTTAGTGCCAGAATTGGGGATTTGGCCTGTGACTCCGCTGCAGTTGCCACAGGGCTACAGTGAACAGTTTTATCCATCTTGAGAGCCCCAGTGCCTTAAAAATTCAGGACAGTAAGTCCTCAAGGTGCCAGCCCCTGCTCCTCCCCCCAGATTGAGGGCTTAGTATCCCAAACTCTTTCTGCAGGACCCATATCCGGAACGTGGAGGAGACCCATAGTCCTGCTGAGACTTGCTTCCAGAAGAGTTGAAGCCAGCGGTAAAATCCTCTGCTGCCTTTGGTGGGGCAAGCAGGAAAAGCATGCGGGAACCTAGGTTAAAGGTCAGAGACAAGCCTGCCACTGAGGGGAAGGATCACTTGCCATGTCATGTAGACTCCAGAGTGTATCTCCTAAGGCCATGGTGACACCTCCAGCAGACAGGACTGGAGGTCATGGCCTTGAAAAACAGGTATTGATACATTCTGCATTTGAGGGCCTACCATGTGTCAGACACAATGTTAGATAGGAACAGTAGCTATGTTTGTCTCCCCTAGAGATGAAAGGAAATGAAGATTTTTACAAAAGCTTTATTGAAATATATTTTATATACTATTCAATTCACCCTTTTAAAGGATACAATTCAAGGGATTTTAGTTATGTTTACAGAGTTGTGCATCTATCACTCTATAAATATATCACCACTCTCTAATTTTAGGACTTTTTCATCACTCCAAAAAGAAATGCTATACTCATTACTAGTCATTCCCTAATTCTCCTCCTTAACCTCCACCTGAGGCCTAGACATCCACTAATCTTTCTGCCTCCATAGGTATGCCTATTTTGGACAATGCATATAAATGGAATCCAACAATTTGTCATCATTTATGCATAGCTTCTTCCATGTAGCATGATGTTTTCAAGGTTCATCCAACTTGTCAATACTTCATTCCCTACGTCAATACTTCATTCCCTTCTATTGCCACATAATAGTCCATTGTATTGATATACCACATTTTAATTTTTTAAAATTTTACTTATGTATTATTTTATTGATACATAATATTTCTACATATTTATGTAGTATGTGTGAAATTTTGTTATATGTATAGAATATGTAATGATCAAGTCAGGGTATTTAGGGTGTCAATCACCTTGAGTATTTATCATTTCTATGTATTGGGAACATTTCAAGTCCTCTCTTGTAGCTATTCTGAAATATACATTGTTAACTATATTCATTCCACCCTGATATCAAACATTAGAACTTATTCCTTTGATCTAACCATATGTTCATACCCATTAACCAATCTTTCTTCATCCCTAACCCCCAAGACACACCCAACCCAGCCTCTGGTATCTATGATTCTACTCTGCACCTCCATGAGATCAACATATGAGTGAGTACATGTGATTTTCGTCTTTCTGTGCCTGGCCTACTTCACTTAATTTAATGACCTCCAGTTCCATCCATGTTGCTGCAAATGACAGGATTTAATTCTTTTCTATGGCCAAATAGTAATCCAAAATGTACCACATTTTCTTTATCCATTTGTATGTTGATGGACACTTAGATTGATTCCATATCTTTGCTATTGTGACTAGTGCTGTAGTAAACATGGAGGTGCAGGTATCCCTTTGATATACTGATTTCCTTTCCTTGGAATAAATATCCACTGGTGGGACTGCTGGATTATATGGTAGTTCTATTTTTAGTTTTTGCGAAATCTCTCTGTTTTCCATAGTGGCAGTACTAATTTGCATTCCCACCAACAGTGTAAAAGAGTTCCTTTTTCTTCACATCTTTGCAACATCTGTTATTTTTTTTTTTTTTGTCTTTTTAGTAATAGCTGTTCTAACTGGGGTAAGAGGATATCTCATTGTGGTTTTGATTTGCATTTCCCTGATGATTAGCTATGTTGCACATTTTTTCACATACCTCTTGGTCATTTGTGGGTTTTCTTTTCTTTTTTTTTTTGAGAAATGTCTATTCATGTCCTATGCCTACTTTTTCATGGGCTTTTTTGTGTTTTTACTGTTGAGTTGTCTGAGTTCCTCATATATTCTAGATATTAGTCCCTTGTTGGATAAATAGTTTGCAGATATTTTCTCCCATTCAACAGACTGTCGCTTCACTCTGTTGATTGTTTCCTTTGCAGAAGCTCTTTAGTTTAATATAGTTCCATTTGTATACTTTTGTTTTTGTTGCTTGTGCTTTTGAGGTCCTTGCCTAGACCAATGTCCTGAAGTGTTTTCCCTATGTTTTCTTCTAGCAGTTTTATAGCTTTGGTCCTATGTTTAAGTCTTCAATCTATCTTCAGTTGATTTTTGTATATGGTGAACGATAGGGATCCAGTTTCATTCTTCTACATATGAATATCCAGGTTTTTCTGCACCATTTATTGAAGAAGGTGTCCTTTCCCCAATGTATATTCTTGGTGTCTTTGTCAAAAATCAGTTGGCTGTGAACACGTAGATTTATTTCTGGGTTCTCTATTCTGTTCCATTGGTCTATGCACCTGTTTTTATACCAATACTATGTTGTTTTGATTATTATAGCCTTGTAATATATTTTGAAGTCAAGTAGTGTAATGCCCCTAGCTTCATTATTTTTGCTCAGGATTGCTTTGGCTATTCAGGCTCCTTTTGGTTTCATACAAATTTTAGAAGTTTTTTTCTATTTATGTGAAAAATGACATTGGTATTTTGATAGGGATTTCACTGAATGTGTAGATTGCTTTGGGCAGTATGGTCATTTTAACAGTATTAATTCTTCTGATCCATGAATAAAGGATGTCTGTCCATTTATTTGTTTCTTCTTCAATTTCTTTCATCATTGTTTTGTAGTTTCCTTGTAGAGGTTTTTCACCTACTTGGTTAAACTTATTTCTAAGTACTTAATTTTTTTTTATAACTATTGTAGATGTAATTGCCTTCTTGATTTCTTTCTCAGCTAGTTCATTATTGGTGTATAGAAATGCTACTGATTTTCAGAGGTTGATTTTTTAAATTTCAGAATTGCCTTTATTAGTATAAAATTTTTTAAATTTATTTTTAAATTTCAGAATATTATGGGGGTACAAACATTTTGGTTACATATGTTGCCTTTGCACTGCCCAAGCCAGAGCTACAAGCATGCCCAACCCCCAGTGTGTTCCGCACCCATTAGTTGTGAATTTACCCATCCCCTCCACCTCCCTAGATGTTGATTTTGTGTCCTGCAACTTTATTGAATTTATTTGTCAGATCTAAGAGTTCTTCAGTGGAGTTTTTAGGTTTTTTTCTAGATAATAAGATCATGTCATCTGCAAAGTGGAACAATTTGGCTTCCTCTTTTCCAATTTGGATGCCTTTTATTTCTTTCTTTTGCCTGATTGCTCTGCCTAGGACTTCTAGTACTATGTTGAATAGGAGTGGCAAAAGGGAACATCTTTGTCTTGTTTCAGTTCTCGGAGGAAATCTTTTAGCTTTTCCCCAGTATGACGTTAGCTGTGGGTTTATCATATAAGGCCTTCATTATATTGAGGTATATTCCTTCTATGCCTAGTTTGTTGCAAGTTTTTATCATGAAGGGATGTTGAATTTTATCAAATGCTATTTTTCTGTCTCTTGAGATGATCATATGGTGTATGTCTTTCATTTTTTTGTTGTGATGTAGTAATATTACATTTATTGATTTGCATATCTTGAGCCAATCTTGCATCCCTGGGATAAATCTCACTCGATCATGGTGAATTATCTTTTTGATATTTTATTGGATTCGGTTTACTAGTATTTTGTTGAGAACTTTTGTATCTATATTCATCAGGGGTATTGGCCTGTAGTTTTCTTTTTTTGTTGCATCCTTATCTTGTTTTGGTATCAGAGTAATACTGATCTTATAGAATGAGTTATGGGAGAATTCCCTCCTCTTTAATTTTTCTGGTAAGTTTGAGGAGAATTGGTGTTAGTTCTTTGTAAGTTTGGAAGAATTCAGCAGTGAAGCCCAGTGGTCCTGGGATTTTCTTTGTCAGGAGACTTTTTATTACTGTTTTAATCTCATTACTTGTTTGTTCTGTTCAAGTTTTATATTTCTTCCTGGTTCAATCTGGTAGGTTGTATCTGTCCAGGAATTTATCCATTTTCTCTAGGTTTTCCAGTTTGTTAGTGTATGGTATTGAAGTTCATAATAGTCTCTGATGATGTTTTGTATTTCTGTGGAATTTGTTGTAATGTCTCCTTTTTTGTTTCTGATTTTGTTTGTATTTTTTTCTTAGTCTAGCTAGTAGTTTATAGATTTTGTTTATCTTTTCAAAAACCAGCTTCTCATTTCATTAATTTTTTGTATTCTTTAGTCTCTCTTTTTTTTTTGTCCTGCTCTAATCCTTATTCTTTCTTTCTTTCTACTAATTTGGGTTTCATTTGTTCTTTTTTTTTTTTTTTTTTGAGACAGAGTCTCACTTTGTTGCCCGCGCTAGAGTGCTGTGACGTCATCCTAGATCACAGCAACCTCAAACTCCTGGGCTCAAGGGATCCTCCTGCCTCAGCCTCCCGAGTAGCTGGGACTACAGGCATGCGCCACCATGCCTGGCTAATTTTTTCTATATATTTTTAGTTGTTCAATTAATTTCTTTCTATTTTTAGTAGAGACGGGGTCTCGCTCTTGCTCAGGCTGGTCTCGAACTCCTGAGCTCAAACAATCCGCCCGCCTCGGCCTCCCAGAGTGCTAAGATTACAGGCGTGAGCCACCGCGCCCGGCCTTTCATTTGTTCTTGATTTTCTAGTTCTGTGGGGTGCATTGTTAATTTTTTCATTTGAAATCTTTCTCCTTTCTTGATTTGGGCATTTATTGCTATAAATTTCCCTCTTATCTTTGCTTTTACTGTATCCCATAAGTTTTGGTATATTGTGTTTTGATTTTCATTTGTTTCAAAAATTTTATTTTCTCCTGAATTTCTTCTTTTATCTAGTGGTCACTGAGGAGTATGTTATTTAATTTACATGTATTTGTACAGTTTCTAAAGTTCCTCTTGACGAGAGAAGGAAATCAAATGTGTCCGAATGGGGGCAGAAGAAGTCAAACTCTCACTCTTTGCTGATGATATGATATTATATCTAGAAAATCCCAAGGATTCAACCGAGAGACTTCTGGAATTGATAAATGAATTCAGTAAAGTCTCAGGATACAAAATTAATGCACACAAATCAGTGGCATTCATATATGCCAATAACAATAAAGCAGAAAATCAAAGATGCAATATACCTTTCACAATAGCATCAAATAAAATTAAATATTTAGGAATATATTTAATGAAGGAGGTGAGAGACATATATAGGGAGAACTATGAAACACTGAGAAAAGAAATTATATAATATGTAAACAGTTCGAAAATCCTACCATGCTCATGGATTGGCAGAATCAATATTGTTAAAATGTCCATAGTACCTAAAGTGATCTACAGAATTAATTCAATCCCTATCAAAATACCATCATCTTTCTTTACAGATTTAGAAAAAATAATTCTATGCTTCGTATGGAACCAGAGAAGACCTTATACAGCCAAAGCAACCTTAAGCAAAAAGAACAAATTGGGAGGCATCAGTCTACCAGACTTGAAGCTTTATTGCCAGGCTATAGTAACCAAAATAGTATGGTACTGGCACAAGAACAGAGATATAGACCTTTTGAACAGGACTAGCACCTGGATATAAAACCATTCTAATACTGTCATGTAATCTTCGACAAAGCAGACAAAGATATACATTAGAGAAAAGAATCTCTATGTAATTAATTGTTCTGGGAAAACTAGACAACCACATGCAGAAGACTGAAACTGGACTCTCACCTAACACCTCTCACAAAAACCAAATCACGATGAATAACAGACTTAAACCTAAGGCATGGAACCTTAAAAATTCTAGAAGAAAATGTTGGGGAAACTCTTATAGACATCAGCCTAGGCAAAGAATTTATGAAGAAGACCCCCAAAGCAATCACAGCAGCAACAAAAATAAATAAATGGGACCTGATCAAATTAAAAAGCTTCTGCACAGCCAAGATAACTATCATTAGAGCAAACAGACAACCTACAGAATGGGAGAAAATATTTGCTTTCTACACACCCGATAAAAGGCCACTAACAAGAATCTATATAGAACTTAAGAAAATCAACAAGAAAAAATTAAACAACCCCATCAATAAATGGGCAAAGGACATGAACAGAAACTTTTCAAAAGAAGACACAATAATGGCCAGCAAACATATAAAAAAGTGCTCAACATCTCTAATCATTAGGGAAATGCTAATCAAAACCATAATGAAAAACCATTCTCACTCCAGTGAGAATGACCTTTATCAAAAAATCCCAAAACAACAAATGCTGGCATGAATGTGGAGAGAATGGAACGCTCTTACACTGCTGGTGGGACTGCAAATTAGTACAACCCCTGTGGAAAGTAATTTGGAGATACCTCAGAGAGCTAAGAATAGAAATACCATTAGATTCAGCAATCCCACTACTGGGTATCTACCCAAAGGAAAAAAAGACATTCCATAATAAAGACATTTGCACTTGAATGTTTATGGCAGCACAATTCACAATTGCAAAGTTGTGGAAACAATACATGAATGGATTAATAAAATGTGGTATATGTATTCCATGGAATACTACTCAACTACAAAAACCAATAGTGATCTAGCACCTCTTATATTATCCTGGATAGAACTTGA